>JANAVB010002099.1:0-24976 GCA_029216955.1 Iris pallida | reverse complement strand
GGATTACATTGGATTACAACTCGATATACCAACTTGGCTTACAACTCACTGTACAACTGATACAATGCTCCATACATTATGCCCTTTATAAACAGAAGACATCATCTTGAACAAGGAGAGCTTCTGTATGCCCAACAAATCTTCGATGCCGCGGGACCAATCAAGCCAATCTTCGTGTGTAGAATATTCCAAGCAGAGCACCTTCCCACAAAACGTGGGTCAGCACATCATCTATGTACTGGCGAGCAAATCCAACCCACTCATAAACCAACATTAAAGTGATCATTTAAGCAAGCATTTATTAGAGTGATCTTTCTACTTGGGGCCTAGCATCAGTTTACAGTTCATGGACAATAATCAGAGTGAAGCATGTAACATATTCTTAGCAGCATTCATGTGGACATATCTTTTAGCATTCTTAATGTTATCATGTAAAGGCATCATTGAGGCATACTAGGTGTTATCATAAAAAGACATCATTGAGGCATCGTTAACTTAACATTAAACAGTTTGACATTCTCACTTCAAACATCACTTAGCATGTATGTTATGTTTGAGCAACGGTTATCGCAAGGCATCTTTATAGCATACTGAATTTAACATGTTAAGCAGGATATCATACTGAAAGGCTACATACAACATCATTTACTTATTTGGAACGTAAGCATGCAAGTTAACCAACACTATATGAATTATCATTTTAAGTAATTTCTTACCGATAGCCGACTCCCTCGTACCTGCTAAATACAGGATAATATGATATTCTTACTCTGTCTGCACAAAACATTCATTAGCATGCATCCTGACTACATGACCACTGGTGGTTTGCACCATGTCGATGTGCCATATAGGACTTCATAGGGTATGGGATGGCCCTTCACCAGTTGCGAGCCCGAATGAGGATCTCAATACCGTGCTACCAAAGCACCAATTCCTCCTAGGCTGACTCGATCCCACCGCCGCGGGTACCGTTCGAGGAAATCCTTGTATACAAGTACGTCTATGGTCATGCGAATGCGTGTCCGACCCGATCGTGTTCGAAGTCGCATGATACAATTAAAATAAGAAAAGGCAACAGTTTTTCATCATCTCATCTTTCCAATATTTACCTGTTCACTTAGTGATCTCAATGATCCCAAGCCTCATCATTTCTCATTACATCAATCATTGCAACATTTCACATATCATTCCTTTCTAAGAGGAACAAATAATATTTTATTCATATCGATAGGACCTATATCATTTTATTCATATCATAGGGACAATATTCTTTCTTTCATTGCTTATAAAGAAGCAGGCAACATCAACAGTTATGCAGAAGGTACATGGTTCCAGTGTTTCTTCAATTTTTGTGTTAATAACATAGCCAGTTCATTACTCATGTATTTTCTCATAGCATCTCATTACTCAATGTTTGCCATTAAAATTCTTTGATTGTAAATTTCATACAAACAGAACAGTGTTACAATATGGGACTTAGACGTAGTCCTAGGAGTACACTTTTGTTTAATCTGGGTCCCTTGTGCCGATAGAGTGAGTGGTAATGCGTTGACTCCGTTGACGATCTGACGACGGTTATCGGTTTTCTGAAGGTCTGGATTGCTCTGGGTACTGGAGCTTGCTGAGAGGAGGAAGACGTTGAGTGTCTGTATCTGCCTCTCTGGTGGTGCGAAGTCTCTGTCTGTTCGCTGTGGAGGTTGATATGTATGCACGTAGATTGATCCGTGTGTGTGTCTAAAAGAAGGAAATAATCCCTCTATTTAGTTTTGCAGGCTGGCTGCTCATGCGCGCATATGTAGGATGCGCTGTACGTGGGGACGCTACGTGTTGATTGCTGATGGAGGCGCATGGACGATGCGCCCTGATCGAGGGGATGACTTCTTCATGTTGCTGTTGTGAACCGGCACGTAGCAGAGAAGAAGATCTTTCTGTTGCTGAGATCTTGGATGAATTGAGTCAAAGGACATGTCATCGACCCATGGCTCGGAGATCTCGGATTTGATGGGGGGAATGATCTGGTAGGATGCGCCTAGGATTGGGCGCATGAGGACTTTGGCTCGTAACCTTTAGGAGTCACGAACCATTCTGGGCGCATGGCTTTTGAGGCACATGCAGAGCTTCATAGTGACTTTACTCCTGTCTTTTGGGATCAGGGAGAAGTCTGGGGGGCATGGCTTTTGAGGCGCATGCCGAGTTGTAACAGTGACTTTCCTTCTGTCTTTAGGGATCAATAAAAAGTCTGAGGCGTACAGCTTTTGAGGCGTATGCAGATTTGGGCGCATGGCCCGGAGACGCATGCGATGGTTGGGTGGCCACGTGGCAGTAGCCGTCGGAGGGGAGTAATGATGATGCTGACGTTGGCGATGCTTCGTCTTCTGAAAAAGCTGCCGACTGTTCAGACTTCGGAAAGCGTGCTGCCAACTCTGTCAGTTCAGCATTTAATGTTTGTGACATTCGATGGACAGCTGAGTGGGTGCGTCGGTTGGCGTTCCACTAGGCGTATGGGAGCACATGAGGGCGCATCTCCTGTGATGCGCTTGGTACTGAAGGGCGCGTCTGTGTGATGCGCTTGATGTTGAAGGGCGCGCCTGTGTGATGCGCTTGGTGCTGAGGGGTGCGTCTGTGTGATGCGCGGTCTGACCGCGCATCTGCTTCATGACGCATCTTCATTGATCCGGCTGTTGATTCTTCGGGGCTTTGATGGCTCTCCGACTTAGCTAAAATTCATTCATCATAGATACAAGTTCATTGCACTGACTTCGGGAAGGTTGCCACTTGGCGCATGGGTTTGATTTGCCCTGGCCTATGAATAGCAACAGTTTGAGAGAGTTTTGTTGTCTCTCCCTTGACTTCTTGTGAGCACCCTGAATTTCGGGTTGATTTTTTTTCATTTTATTTTATTTTCTGATTTATTGGTTTCGATAAATAATTTATTCTGTTATTTTCCTTAAGTGTGCTTTTCCGTGCCATTGATATTTGGAGTATCAGGGATGTTCAATTCTGAAAATCTTCTTTACGAGTTTTGGAGTGGACAGGATTACCTTCTTGACGGTATATAATGTCTCACTCAAACTTGTTCTCTTGTGCTCTTTTTGCTTCGCTGAACTTCGGTCGAATTAGACCATTTGATTATAATTGATTTTTCCACTCTTTTCCTTGATCATTTTTAGCACGTTACCGTGACTTTTAATTTTGGAGCGCAAGACCAGTTTTTCTTGAAACCAACTTCTCATGCAAGATCTACTCGAGACGCTCGTCACCCATGACCTTCGTGTCCCACTCAGACACGTTATTTTGTGCTCCATTTGTTTTGCACAACTTTTCTGACACGTGACCCGATTTTATTTCACTCCACGGCGTTACATTCATTTTCCACTTGATTGTGGGTCACCTGTCGACCAAAACCTGTCAGTCCCAACTATGGACATGGCCCTTTGAGCCTACTATCCGTCCGCCACTTGTTCCCATTTATTGGAATCCCCATGTGCTACTTATTTGCCCATGATCATCGACGTCTAATTTTTAATTCTATTATTGCATCATGTCCGATTTTGACTCAATCCGGCTCCACCGAGTCCAGTCCAGCTCCATGTTGCCCTCCATCGGACACCCTCATTTTTTTCGTGTCCAAAAATAATATTTATTATCCTTCTACCTATTTTAATATTTATTAGAATTTCTATTTAATTAATCCCTATTGGAATTACCTACTTTTCCTATATTCCATCATTGCCATTGATTTCACTTAACTAAATCACAACCATTTATTTTCCTCATGGAAACTTTTTCCTCACTCCCACATGTTGGCCGGCCCTAGGTGGGGGGAACACTTATTTCTCTCTCTTTAATTTAATGCTTATTCTCTCTCTCTCTCTCTCTCTCTCTCTCTCTCTCTTCCTTTCTATATTCTTCAACAAAACAACTACATCAACCATGCACAGCAGCATCACCCCGACACACCACCTCCCTTGGCCACACCCCGGCCACCCATCCCCCTGGCCGTCGGCCGAGCTCACCCTCCTCCTCCATCTCCATCTCTTACTCTCCTCCTCCTCCAATCAAAACCGCCATCACCAACCATCTCCACCGTTCCTTCCAGCCCGCCACCACCATGGCGCCACCTTTCCGCCACCGTCGCGTGGCTGCCCCCACGTCGCCGTGGTAGGCTGGTCGTGCGCCGCCGCCCTGCCTCGCCGGGCTAGGGCGCAGCCTCCCCGCGCCACCAGTGAGCACGGCAGCAGCCGCATGCATGCACAGGCGAGCACACCGCGCGCGCGGCCGCCGTCGTGCGCCGCCGCGTGGACCGCCGTGGCCCCCTGGCCGTGCACCCCCTCTCTCCGACGAACTTTCCCGACGGCCAAAATCCTCCGGGATGCGCCGTCGAGGCGATTTGTGCGTTTTGAACGACGTCCCGTCGTGACGCGCGCGGATCGAGTTCATTTTGGCGCTCCGTCGCAGCGACTTCGCACACGTTTTCTCGGAAATCCGACCGTTGGATCTGCGATTTCTTTACTCCGTCACAATCTCGTATATCCACCTTCATCCCTGTCAATTTTCATCCGTTGATTTTATCGTTTGATACATCAAAACCGGCCACCAAGTTGACCGTTTAATTGTATTAAATTTGGACAGTTTCGTCGGGCCAACTTCGTCAGCTTGTATCTACTCCACCGCAGCTCCGTTTGGTGTGCTACCAGTTCGGTGCGAAATTGGTATAACCTCTTACTACCCCTCCAGTTTCTTTCATGTGAGCTTGTTTGATTGGTTGAATTCGACGCCAAAGTTGGTCGTCCGATTCGTAATTTCCAACTTGTAAAATTCCATTTTTGAACATGGGACTCCAGATTTCATTTCTGACACCACCAGTAGACTTGTGGCTCGTTCTGGCATATTTTCATATAAAATTTGTTAGATTTGGAGAACGTGGGCCCTGGCACGTTTTCGGTGCAAAGTAGGTCCCACATTCTGGGTCAACGGGACTTTTGACGCCGGCTCATCGGAATCCAATTCCGGATATACGTTGAGTTCGTATCGTCATTCTGGACTCGTTGACATATAATTTGCTAGGTTTTGTGGCATTGGATCCGGCACGCATTTCGGTGCAAGTCGGATACCAATATCTGGGTCAACGGGTCATTTTGAGATCGCTCATCGGAACCAATTACGGAGATACCGTTGAGTTCGTACCATCATTCTGGACTCGCTGACAGGTAGTTTGCTAAATTTTGAGAACATTGGCTCCGACACGCATTTTCGTGCAAACCGAAATTCCAGATCTGGTCAACGGGCCAAATTGAGATCGAGTCAACGGAATCTAATTCTGGAGATACCGTTGGTTCGTATCGTCATTCTGGTTTCGTGGGCATATAATTTGTTATATTTTATAGATTTGTTCTCTCGTACGTTTTTCGGTGCAAAACGGCTCCGACACGGAAACCATTTTGACCCGGAATTACCTTTTGCCCTTGTGTCCAAATTAGACCGTTGGGTAGGCTATCCTAGCTAATTTGACCATTCTGGACACATTGGCGATGTTTATTTCATCGTCCGACAATGTTTGTTGATAATTTCTCTGAGTTTAACCTTTTATAATTAATTAATAATTAATTCATATAATGTTCGTATTTCGGGATTAGTACAACGAAACTGAGATCAGCCAATTCCAGTGATCTCACATCGCTGAAATTGACAAATTGGACACGTGGATCACTATAATAAGATTATCAACCTTACTGATAATCTTCTTATCTCGATTTGCGTGTCGTAAGTTTCGACGTACAAATAACGAAGTACACTTATATTAGACTAGACTTACCCTGTTTGACCAGAGTTGACCAGTTGACCCAAAGTCAACTGTAAGTCAACACTTGACCTAGTTGGACTAATTATGACCGGAGTCGACCTAGAGTTAATTTGACTTAGAAGAACCTAGAATAATGTAGATTATTATAGAGATTCATTTATTACAACTTGAACACCTTGTAACCTGTGTTGCTTTAAATAGGACTCTGTGGCTTCAGTGGGAACCCCCCCTATACTTATCAGCTGTTCAGGTTATCGAGGCGAGTACATTCTCTGATCATTTCATATCCTGCTTAGAATTATTTCCTGCAGTAGATTACTTTACTTGTACTGTCACGTTGGTCACACGGATTGGTACTATATGGATCCCTTCTTGAGATGTTATCCTTAGGAAGCATCGGGTACTACATGTTCTGTGCGTTTCACTTACATGGCGTATCACTATGCTTCATTGGTTCTTTGATCACTTACGACATATACTCTATGATCGTAGAGTCTTCCTAGAATCCTTATCCCATTTATGGGACTACTATGTATCACCTTCGGGGTCTATCACCTTCGGGGTCTACCACCCTTCGGGGGCTTATCACCTTCGGGGTCTACCACCCTTCGGGGCGGTTACATAGCATCATATAACATAACCTGGCTGGATCCTTGTGTATTGATTGGGGTACGGGGGAGTATAAGTAGACATGTGAATACTATCCAAGTAGTGTAGTATCAGAATCTCTCCATAGTGTAGCATCAGAATCTCCTATGCCATTTACATGTCTATGTTGTACTCTGACTCACTAGTCACATGATAGTTCTTTATCTATAGTAGATATTTCTATTACAGTTCTCTTTCTGTTTATTACTGCATTTCTTTCAGTACCTGTATCTTACTTTACTGCATGATTATATTTTCTAACCTGCTATGATCTGTTGAGATGTACTGTACTCGCTCCAGTCCTGCTGGACCTGTTGATAAATTCTACAGATAGCCTGGAGGTACCTGCTAGCCTAGAGGAGACACATTAGAGGTTGTTTAGATAGTTGTTTCTTTTGTTTGGAGTTGTATTTACTTTGTGGATTAGTGTATTTGGGTTTTGAGATGTATTCTGAGTTGTATCTTAGACACTTAGATTTCTATCTGTTTGTATCTCTTTTCGATTTCATGTTTTATCTATCTTCCTTTATGCTCTACCTTAGATGTGATTTTATATTCTGCTATGTCACCCCATTCGGGGAGTATAAACTGTTTAGTCTTATACTGTTAGATGCATGAGACCTAGGACAGCGTTCTACCGCCGACACTGCGGCGTAGGCTGGGCGTTATTACGTTCTTGTGCCCTAACACTGGGGTGCGGGTCGTGACACTTCTCGATGAAGATGGATTCGACTGATCCTCCTCCTTGGCAAGACATTGTACTGTGGATGATGGTTCTCCTTATTCGAAGAAGCTTTGATGGGGAAATCTTTCAGAAGACAAGAGTCCCAGGCTAGTAGATGCGCCTGTGCATTGACGGGATATAGTGATGTGCTGGGAGAGACGACGCGGCTAGTTGAGACATCTGAGTGATGAGCCTAGTTGAGAGTAGGCTGTATAAAGTCTTCAATTGGCATCATGTTTGAGACGATGTCGGACAGGCACAGCATGTTGCAACAGCTGGAATACAGACTGCCTTGGTGGAGGAGCCACTGTCTTGCAACCGCAGCAGTTGATGATGACCGTAGCACAAGCGTGCCCTGTGAGGGGCGCATTATGCTTGTTGGTCGGCTCTCCTGATCGGCGCTTGTGAGTAATCACGTTGCGCAGATCGTTGGAGGAGAGTGCCACCTTCACACCCGCTTCAGGCGCATGGCAAGACCAAGCGCCGGGGTGGTCAAGTGAGTGCTGCCCCCTGCTCTAATACCAAACAGGCATCCCGATCAGTAGTGGGGGAACCACAGCATTGAAGTGACTTGAATGGACCTCAAACGCACAACCAGAGGAGGCGCGGGAGTTCAAGACCACTGGATTTGCCTTACACTTGGTTGTGCACGCAGTAGATGCGCCCAAGTGAGACAAGGACTTTGAAGGTCGGCTCGTTTTTGGCGCCGCAGCACTCGAGTCGACCTTATATAGCTTACCATCGGCAGCACGCATGATTGTGAGCGCATGCTTCTGGTTTGTCGTTGGCATAGCACGTTTGAGGCGCATGGCCCGTGCCGCCTTGGACTTCTTCGTACCAGCCCGTGGGGCGCATAGTACTCAGAGTCCAATTTATCCTCGCCATGACAGCGAGTGAAGAACTTGCAGCCAACCCAGAAGAAGAGAAAAAAAACTGCAACTTTTGTAGCTCGAACGGGCTCCCTTTTCTTTATTTATTTTGGTACCCTTTTCAAAGAAGGCAAGAGGTCTCTTTATATAGAGTGGAATGAGACCTCCCTTCTTCTCCTTTCGATGTGGGATTAAAAGAAAGATCCCTTCTTTTTCATGCTTCTACACTCAAGTATTCATTGCTTATACATTATTAACCGAAGGGACGTTATCAATTCATTTCAAGCATCAAGTCGCATTAGCAGTTCGAGTGTGATTCATTCAGCAGTTCAATGATTCTTAACATAAGCATCTCTATTATTCGGCAACCAAAATAAGGGACATTTAGGGACAATTCATAGTATCACATTATTCCATTTATTAAGCATGCAAGAATAAGGAGGAAGGAGGACAGTTCCACTTGCCTTCCATAACGGTCTTCTTGCTCAAATCCCACTAAGCGTAGCTCCACCAGCGAGCCACGTTCCAATACCCATTCCGTCTAGCCAGCTAAGAAGGACTGCATCAGTCTTAATTCTCTGATCTCCAACACAAGTTATGGTCCAACATTCTGATCCCATCCAACAAGCCAACTAAATGCCTCGTGCGGAGCGGGGCATTACACTTAATCCTTTATATATTATATATATATATAATATATATATATATATATATAATAATTTAAATATTATAAATATGTTCAGCAACCATTCCTTCCTAATGGATAACATAACGCCCAAATGATTTTCAATTATGCACTTTTGACGCCAACCAACCATAGGCCAGTACAACCTTAATCCTTTATATATATATATATATATTATATATATATATATATATTATATATATATATATATATGTCCGGCGCTCGTAGCGCGAGTGGCACGAGGGGGGGGCTCTCGGCGGGGAGACCCGGGATCGAGCCCCCCCTCCGGCATCAACCCGGCTGGGTGGCAGTGGCCACGGGTTGATGGGGATGCACGGACACCCAAAAAAAAAAAAAAAAAAAAAAAAAAAAAAAAAAAAAAATTATATTATATATATATATATATATATATAATATATATATATATATAATAAGACAGTAATTTTTTTCATTTGTTATTTATTTATTTTCGTATAATCATATTACGTCCCATTCTTATGTACAATTAAAGCAAAGGCTATAGTATCCCCTGTCAAAATAAGTTGACTCTTTTTTAGACGTAAAATGAAGTTAATCTTTTATCCTACGTAATTCAATATCCTCCCATATCTCTTGTAAAAATAATATATATATATATAAAATAAAAACAATGAGCATATGTGTTACAAGAAAAAAGAAAAAAAAATTGAGGGCATACTTGAGGAACTACAATTATAATCTTCACAATAGTGTATCAAATATCATACACCGACTTTAAATGCCATCCAAGGCATTTCTACCTCCCATTTTGCATGACACTATTTTTTAGGTCATGTGATTTGAATTGGTCATGTATTTGGCTTACCTTAAATTTAGTCTTACAAAAAAAATCTCATTAATCAAAACTGTATTCTGCTAAGTTTGTGTTTGAATATTTAAGGTTTTGCTGAGGAACTATGTACTAAGTTACATGTAATAAAAACCTAATGTGGGCTCTTTTGATGACTAGAGTCGATTGACAATCCTAATTCCTCAAAGACAAGAAAGCAAATCATATATAGCGCTAGCCCTTCTGGGCCGCGATGAGGTCCTTGGAGGCACGCCATAGTTTCGATGCCTCTTGACTGTCGGTCGCTGACTTCGATGGCAATGTCTAGTTGCAGTCTGAGAAGTATTTTCCAAACACAGCGTTGATTTTGTCATAGTCACAATGTCTAGGTGCAATGGACACACTATATATGTTTGATCGACAACTTTGGCTACATGCATGGAATCACAATGACATAATTAACTTTTACCATGTAGGATAAGTCAAACCAAAGGTACCGATGAGAGGAGCTAGAGCCATGTTATCATAAACGGTGTTGCTATTTTGACCGTCATTGTGTGACCGCCAATGGTCCGTATCACGTTGCAACTCTCCATTGAAGAAGGGCACGGGACACGGGCTCAGAGCTAACAGGGAGGAGGCTGGAGCCAATAGAGGACCACGTCAGATACGGGCCATTGGCAGTCGCACCAATGGTCAAAACCACTTTTTCTATCATAAATGCCAAATATGATCTTACAGATTTTGCTGTCAGATTCTTAGTTGATTCCATTGTTTTAGAGCATGCACATGACCGACCCTGGGCTCAATGGGTTCTGAGACAGACTTTCAAAATGAGCCCCCATATATTATGTATAAAATATTAACAAACTAAAATACAAGTAAATTAAAGAAAATGTGACTACCAAGAATTGGACCTAATTAGAATATCTAGTATGCAAGTCTAACATAATAACCACTACACTAGAATTGTTGTGTTAAGGAAGGCCCTAGTTACATATTACTTTTATTTTATATACAAGATTATTAATATTTATATTTAAACTGATTTTTAGGTCCTTCTGGTTCGTGGGTCCTGGGCGGTCGTCATGGCTGTCCGAACAATGTGCTGAGCATGCACAGGGAGAGGTTTCAATTGCCATATTTTAACGTTAGTCAAATCTTGTAGCACTTTGAAGGCTGTAGTGGACGCTCGTCCATATTTTAAAATTGCTAGAAACCTAAGAGACACTTCAGATTTGGAGAGTGTCCTAACTCCGCTACATTATTTCACATTTTTTACGGAACACGGAAGAAGAATGAAAAGGAAAAAGAGGAAAAAAAATTTATTATCATACATGGGTTATTTAGTAACATGGTCTCAAATAATAGTTGATACTAGAGTTTAGGTCTCCAATTGTCTAAGTTAGTAATTGGGTCTCCAAATCACTGTTTAACTACGGTAATGAAAAGTGATTTGGAGACCCAAACAATAACGTTGGACAATTTGGAGACCCCTCGAGTCCTATAATATTAACTATTATGTGAGACTTTATTACTAAATATTCCAAAGAAAGAAAATAAAGAGGGAGGGAAAAGAGAAGTTTAATTTGGAATATTTGTTGGAGTGTATAATATGTGCCAGTATCAAGCAGACATTCCAAAAGTAATATTTTACATAATTTCTAATAAGGGTTATTTTGTATAAGGGTACCAGATTTATAACATAATTAGACTTTGGGTACTGGGTTTGTCCATTTTAGACTTTGAGTACTCGAAAATTTTTATTGACACATTTTATTGACAAAACTGGACTTTCAGTGACAAAATGAGACTTTTAATGACGAAAGTTTGTCTTAAAATGTGTCACTAATAATTTTGAGTACCCAAACTCTAAAACAGACAAATTCAATAACCAAAGTCTAATTACGTTCTAAACCTGGTACCCTTATACAAAATAACCCAAAAATCTATTTGGTTGTTGTGCAGGCACGCGGCCGATGAGAGCGGAACCACCGCTGCTCCACGGACATACTCTCCCACTCCTGCGCCGCCGCCGACTCCTACTTCTTTGAAGCCTCCCGCGTCCCTCTCATATATTATTCAGGATCCGGGAGGAACTATTCGATTCCTATCCATACAAATTGTCGTCAATTGAATCCATCAACAAGATCCATCACTCAGGGCCGGCCCGAAACATTTTGATGCCCAGGAGTAAATACAAAATGATGTCCCTTCTTCAAAAAATATATTGAAAATAAAGTATCAATTTTTTTTTGCATGATACAATAAGCCAAAGTGAACTCTTTTGGACTGGGGCCTGATACATGCCAATTAACCTTAGATTTTGCATGAATATATCTTGGCAAATGACAATACTACTTTGAGAAAAAAAATCCGATACAATATGTTATTTAACATTTTTGTTTATGCTTTTTCAATACTAGAATTGAGATATATGGACTTGTTTGCCTAATTTATCAACAACAGAGAAACTCAAGAAACATAAAAAATAAAAAAAATAAAAAGCTAAAATCAGGAGGAACAAAAGTTACAAGAGGAACAAAAGTTACAATATATTTCAGTTTGAAAACGAAATCATTGTGAATTCTTAAGTGCAAAGATTTACGAAAAGATATTCAACACTAGGAACCTATAATTTTAAGTATGAAATCTTAAGTGCATAGATAAACGAAGAGACTCATCGCTATCGGCTCATCAGTATTCAACACCAACGACATGAAGAACTTTTTGTGTTTCAATTATAAGCAAAAGAGAGAATTAAAATAAAAAATTCAAAAAAAAACTTATTGCTGGTCATCTGGAATCGAAAGCGATGTTAAGAACTTTTTCCCCTTAGAAATGCAAAAGAAAATCTGAAATGATGGGAAGACTAGTTTTTTTTCTTTGAAATTAAAGAGTCAAACAGCTATCCAATAACAATAAGCCATGTCCTATTTGTTGAATTGCTATAATAATTTTTTTTCTTCTGACCTTGGACTTTGAAGAAGAAATCAGAATAACAATGTTTCATTATTTGTTATTATTGTTGGAGTTTTGGTTTTTCCTTTAGAAAACTTTAGTCCCACATCGAAAAAAACAAAGAGATTGTATCTCTATATATTAGCTTTGCTATTATTGGAGATGCACATGTGGTGTGGAGGTGCACATGGGTTTGCCATGTGGGGTTATTTTTCTAATGGAAAAAAGGCTAAAATTAACAATTAAAGCATTCATGCTTTTTGCTCTTGGAAAATTTATTTCCATAGGAGCTAAGTCCCGTAGGGGCTTAGCGACTCGGACTCGGGCTCGGACTCGGGCTCATGAGGCGTAATGTGGCATTTTGTTGGCGCACTTTGCACTTTGAACGTCAGCATCGTCGCTAGTGCGCGCGAGCCACTTGCGCGGCCCGTTACGCGAGCCCAGTTACGCTGGCCCAGTTACGCAGCCCAGTGTGCGCAGCGTGCGTAGAGTGCACAGTGTGCGCAGGTTGCGTAAAATGGCTGTGTGCGTAAAGTGTAAATTACGCTGGTTACGCGAGTGGCACAACTTGCAGCAGAACGTGTCTTTCCATGTTCTGAGCGGTTGCTCCATGTTCGGGGTGGTTACTACCACGTCCCTAACATTGTGCTAACCGGACAGTTGTTGCAGGGGCCTATATAAGGTCTCCTCCTTCTCTCTCACAGTAAGGAACAAATACACAAGTAGTAGACAGAAAGTTTACAAGTGCTTAGAAGCTGTGAGAGAGAAGAGAGGTATTGTACCAGCGTTGCGTTTTGCACAGGAGTTCGTGTTCATCCGAGGAGTCAGAAGACCAAGAGTGTTCCAAGTTCTCCGACGAACTTGCTGGTTCCTGGAAGCTATTCGTGTGGGGCGAATAAAGCTTTGAGCAACGGTGATCATTCACCCCAGCAGGAGTTTTTCCATCTTTCGCCTGTCACCTTCTTCATATTTACAGAATTCTATTTGTGCACCTTCTGTGAAGTGTAGCACTAGTTGAATTTCTCTTATGTACCTTCTGTGAAGTGTTACGTTCTGTGCACCTTCAAAAGTGAATGCAAAGCAAAGACCAAGCAATCAGAGCAAGGAGAGCCTAGTAAGGTATCTATGATCACTGACGTTGTTGTTATGATTGCGCAGGTTGATGCGGTAAGGACTGACTCTGACTGGTGGGTAGACACTGGAGCCTCCTGCCATGTCTGCTCCAGTAAGGAGTGGTTCACCACCTACACACCTACTTCTGAAGTGGTTATGATGGCTAACCAGGCGCAAGCTGAAGTGCTCGGGATTGGGACGGTGGTATTGAAGCTGACTTCTGGCAAGTCTCTGACGCTTCAAGGCGTGAAGCACGTACCTGCTAGCGCCAAGAACCTGATCTCAGGAGGCCTACTCTGCAATGCAGGCCTCAGGATGGACATCAATGCTGGCCAGATGGTGATGTCTATCAAGGAAACATATTTCAGGAAAGCCTTTTATACCGAAGGAATGTTCAAGATTTAGCTTGTAAATCAGTCCAATGTAATTAATGAAGTCACTCCTTCTGCTTATACTCTTAAGTTGTGGCATAATAGGCTAGGACATGTTCATTGTAAACGAATAAACAGAATGTCTGGTCTAGGACTTATCTTCAAATGTGGGGGTAAGGTAGAGAAATGTGAAGTTTGTGCTCAAACTAAGATCACAAGGAAACCCTTTCCTCGGGTTAATCGAAGTACAGATCTTCTGGAGTTAGTACACTCAGATATCTGTGACTTCAAACAGTTCTCTACAAAGGCCGGAATAAAGTATTTCATAACCTTCATCGATGACTTCTCAAAGTATGCGTTCGTCTACTTGCTGAAGGCTAAAGACAAAGCAATTAAGAAGTTCAAAGAGTTCAGATCCGAAGCTGAACGGCAGACTGGACAACAACTCAAAAGAATAAAAAGTGATCGAGGTGGGGAGTACAGGTCTTATGAATTCGTATCGTTCTGCAAAGAACATGGAATTGTCAATGAGACTACGGCTCCGTACTCTCCTCAATCAATCGGAGTAGCAGAGAGGAAGAATAGAACGTTAACAGAAATGATTAACTCAATGTTGTTGACTGCTGGCCTTCCTAAGTGCTACTGGGTGAAGCTGCATTGACGACCACTTTTATTCTAAATAGAGTACCTCATGCAAGTTCAGACGTTACTCCTCATGAACTCTGGTTCAAGGTCAGACCTAACTTGAATGTCATTCGAGTGTGGGGGTGTCTGGCATATGTCAAGCTTCCAGATCTGAAGATTCAGAAGCTTGGGACAAGGACTACTAAGACGATCTTCTTGGGGTATGCCGAGAAGAGTGATGCTCGGAGATTTCTTGATATTGAGTCAAATCATATCATTGAATCTCGCGACGCAGAATATTTTGAAGACAAATTTGCAAGGCACAAGAATATTGTTCTTACGGATGTACCGGAGAACAATGAGGGTGCGCAGCAAACTGAAGTCTTCAATGTAGATGTGGTCCAAGAAGATGTTGTTGAAACAACGATTGAACCAGAACAAGCTGAGCCGTCAGCTAAGCGTGTGAGGAGGCCGAAGGACTTCGGAAGTGACTTTGTCACCTATCATGTGGAAGCAGATCCGCTTACCTATGATGAGGCGATGAATACCAGAGATGCGGCCTTCTGGAAGGAGGCGATTGACAATGAAATTGATTCCATCACCTCAAATAACACTTGGGTGTTGGTTGATCTTCCTGAAGGAGCGAAACCCATCGGATGCAAATGGATCTTCAAGAAGAAGATGAAAGCAGATGGAACTATTGACAAGTTCAAGGCTAGGTTGGTAGCCAAGGGGTTTTCTCAGAAGCAGGGGATTGACTATTTTGACACATATGCTCCAGTAGCCCGGATGACTACCATCAGAATGTTGATTGCTCTCGCAGCAATACATAAGATGGTGATACATCAGATGGATGTGAAAACGACTTTCCTAAATGGCGAGCTGAAAATGGCGAGCTGACCGAAGAGATTTACATGCAACAGCCAGAGGGATTTGTCGTCAAGGGTCTTGAAGACAAAGTTTGCAAGTTGGTGAAACCTTTATACGCTCTTAAACAGGCTCCCAAGATGTGGCATGAGAAATTTGACAAATTTATAAGGTCAAATGGCTACATGGTCATCGAGACGGACAAGTGTGTTTACACGAAGTTCGCTGATGGAAGAGGTGTGATCGTTTGTATAGTGCCCCGTCCCTACATCGTGTCCCGTTGTTCGCCACGGGGTGCGCGAGAAAGGAACACTGTCGCTATCGACTCGGTCGGGATCGATCGAATCGATCGAACGGGAACGGTTGAATTAAGATCCATTCCCTGTTATGGAATGGCTTCTTCGGAACCAAGTCCCATATTCAGCGGGCTGCGCCTCAAGGATTGACTCTGCGGCTGAGTTGGGAGAGACCTCCCGTTGCTCTGCTTTTCACGCCGCTTGCGTTGGTTTTGGCTTTGTTTTCTGAATGTATTTTCGTGAATGTTTTCGATGGTTTACATGGCTTACGTTTCGAACTTCGCATTCATATCGAATTTTCTTGAATAACACAGTATTCTAATCGGTTGCTTGTGCGATTTCAGGTGATCGCGTAGGCAACGTCTAGCGCGGCCAACCAGTCTCTCGCCTCAAGTAAAAACTCAAGGTGAGTGGCTGACCTCCTTCGCTCGACCCTCTATTTCAAAATGAGAACTCGGGTAATGATATCGAAACCTAATGATTCGTTTGAAGAATACAAGTCCTATGTGCAAGAAGAGAAAAGAGATGTGTTGTATTGAAAAGAGATAGAATTATTTTAGGCCAGCAAAACAACCAAGTAAGTGAATCGACTATGTAACAAGCCCCAACGGTACCCTAAATTATACCTTGTTAACATATTACGGTCATGGACTAACTTGTCGACAATGGCGATGGTTTCTTCGAGCGGCAACCCGGGGCCACGGGACCGACTCGGCCTAGGAAGAAACAGGTTATAGCCGAGCTGGGTAATAGGCAATCGGTAATGACGGGGACTTGCATCGGAGCTCGCTACTTGCGTTGCAAGGGTCCCGTATTACCAGGCTATGTCCAAGATGGCTAGTTAATGCCAGTGACCTCCATATCAAATACTTGATATAAATTGTTATCAACTAATAGGGAAAGTGATGGTAAGTTTTATGTCGCACGGCGCTGCTCTGCCAAGAGAAAATCTTGGTGTAACTTAATGCTTCTTATGAAAATATCTAGGATGACTAGAAAGACCACTAAAAGTAAGTTGTATGATTTTATCTAAATTCTTGAACCAAATGAGAGCCTGGAAATTAATTAGCCACTCGCCAGTACATGTTGATTATACTGATCCTCGCTTCTCTCTATAGGTGCGATAGATCGGGAGGAGCGTGCTACGTGAAGGGAGGCAACGCTCGTGCGTTTTGAAGCTTCGTTCGTGCATCGAAGCTTGGATCAAACCTTTGAAGACTCCGTGTTGAAGATCGAAGACAGATAGAGCGACTTCCCACCATCCCAGGTGTTTTTATAATTTTGGTTGTATAATCAAGGGATGAATGTATGGAATGGCTATCTCGTCGATGTACATTTTGTAATGGAGTCAGTTTGTAAAAAGCCCGTGCGGCTGCCTTTGTATCGAAGTCTGTAAAATGATGTTCATTATCAATAAAGCTTAAATTTCATTCTCTATAATGTGTGTTCAATTTACTCTGCGCATTCTCTTGTTGTTGTATTTCGGATAACCTTATGACTATGCCTTGTGCGAGCGCAACTTAGGCTTGCACGACATCACGCCCGGGGGACGACTATCGATTCTACGAATCGGGGCGTGACATATTGGTATCAGAGCACGGCTTTACGTCCTTGGTCTCTAGTGTCGAGTTTCCAGTCTCAAATCATTGGTCTCGTGTCGATGAGATATGTCGTTCCATACAAGGGAGTCCGAAATAAGTGTTGTGACAAATGTATTTTTACCTTCAAAATCCCAGAAGGTACGACGGTGAATGTGGCAGCGAACGAAGAAAGTGCTTCGAACGGCTCGAGTAGCTCGAGGCCCGGATCCTCTAACGATGCCATAGAACGGATGTTGCACATGCTGGAAGCGCAACAACAACAAGCTCAGGAGAATCAACGCCTGAATAAGCAACATCGACGGGAGACAGAGGCACATCGACGGGAGGTAGAGGCACGCCAGACCCAGTTCGAGGCCCGATTCGATGCACAATTCAAGTTACAGCAGAAGCAGCTTGATACTCTTCAGCAGATTGTACAGACAGTGGTGGCCAACAACAACTCCGCGACAACACATGCCGTAACCGAGCCTGCGGCCAGACAAAGCGAAGTCGATCCGGAGGTACCCGAGCCTACACATGCAGCACCGAGAAGTTCCAACTTCGACGTGTCAAAATTCACAAAGAGCTATCGTACTTCCTTCAACGGCACCGAAGATCCTTCCTTGGCGATCGACTGGTTGGAGGAACTGGAAGACAAGTTCGAGCTTCTGGGCGTCGAAGAGTCCAAGAAAGTCGCATGCGCTCAACTTCTACTCCGATCGAACGCGCACGACTGGTGGGCCGTGTAAAAGCGAGCGATCAGATGCGACGACGAGACAGCGATAATTTCTTGGGCCACCTTCCGTGAGGCGTTCGAGATCGAGTACCTCCCCGAAGCCGTTCGACAAGAGAGAAAAATGAATTCATGCAGCTAAGGTAAGGGAATATGACGGTACGGCAGTATACGGCGGAGTTCAACAAGTTAGCCAAGTTTGCTGGAGAATTCCTGCCCTCCCTGGCGAGTCGTGCTCGACGGTTCGAAGTGGGTCTACGACCATCCATCTACGCCCACGTGTCCGTTCCACAATACAAAACGATGGGGGAGTCTCTCAACCACGCCCTCCGCCTTGAACGCCAATATCCTCCAGGTGCTGCTGGCGTTGTGCATACCTACAATCACAAATGCCCTAGCCACGCGGGAGGGAACAACGTGACCAAGCGTCCGAACAATGGGCTCCAAAGCGGATATCAAGGGCGTAATCCACGGCCTTACTGCAACCGATGTCATAATATCGATCACACGATCGACGACTGCCAGGTACCAGAGGGTGGATGCTGGAACTGTAGCAAGAGGGGCCACACTCGTGCTGAGTGTCCAACCAGAAGGTCGAACCCAACGGCGCCCCAACATCACCGTCCAATGGCGCCCTAACAGAACCGTTCAGGGAATCAAGTTCCAGCGCCTCGAGCCCATCAACCCGTACCGCAAAATGGCCAACCGTCGCCCCAATGCCCAGGGCCGCGTCTACGCCATGACTCGAGATGAAGTGCATGCATCAGATACGGTCGTGACAGGTATACTAAATTTCAATAATGTGTCTGCTCGTGTACGTACTATTTGATTCAGGTGCTTCACATAGTTTATATCGGCGGACTTTGCCGCCGAGCACAAATTTCCTGTAATATCATTAGATCTCGACCTTAGCGTAAGCACACCTTCGGGCACACCAATACTCACAAACTTAGCCTGCGCCGACGGAATTATCTGTATCGGCGGTCAAAAGATCGGTCTTGACGTGATAGTTCTATATATGAAGGACTTTGACATCATTCTGGGAATGGATTGGCTCGGACCGTGCAACGCAACCATAGACTGCGCCGAAAAGATGGTCACCTTCCGCATACCAGGAGTGCCTGAATTCTGCTTTTCGTGTGGTGAGGCGTCGTCGACCTGCATGCTGATCTCGGCGATTTCTGCTCGGAGGTTGCTGTATTCTGGGTGCGAGGCTATTGGCGTCCGTCCGAGACATGCGACAGGATGGTGCAAACGCGGGTCAGACCGACGTTGTGGCAGAATTCCCCGATGTGTTCCCGAACGAGCTACCAGGCATGCCCCCCGACAGAGAAATCGAGTTCAGCATCGATATATTTCCCGATACCCGACCGATTTCCAAGGCCCGTACAGAATGGCCCCCGCCGAGCTGAAGGAACTCAAGGTCCAGTTACAAGAGTTACTCGACAGAGGATTTATTCGGCCTAGTGTTTCACCGTGGGGAGAGCCCGTGTTGTTCGTGAAGAAGAAGGATGGGTCCATGCGTCTGTGCGTCGATTATCGAGAGTTGAAAAAGGCCACCATCCGGAACAAGTACCCATTGCCCCGCATAGACGACTTATTCGATCAACTGCAAGGCGCCTCGGTATTTTCGAAGATGATCTCCGCTCAGGCTATCATCAACTCAAGATCAAGTCAGACGACGTACAAAAGTCCGTCTTTCGCACTCGATACGGCCACTACGAGTTCCTGGTGATGCCATTCGGCCTGACGAACGCTCTTGCTGCCTTCATGGATCTAATGAACCGGGTATTTCGACCCTTCCTTGATAAATTTGTGGTAGTCTTTATTGATGATATTCTCGTCTACTCGAAGGACATGGTGCAGCATGCAGAACATCTACGGGCCGTGCTTCAGACATTTCGAGAATATGAGTTGTACGAGAAGCAGAGTAAGTGCAAATTTTGGCTAAGCAGCGTATCCTTTCTTGGTCACATCATTTCGTCCGAAGGCATTGCAGTCGACCCGAAGAAAGTGGAAGCTGTTGCTGATTGGAAGCGGCCTGCGTCTGCTAGTGAGATTCGAAGCTTTTTTGGTTTGGCGGGATACTATCGACGCTTCGTGAGAGACTTCGCGAAGATTGCATCGCCACTGACTCGCCTCACTCAAAAGGAAGTCGTGTATGAGTGGTCGGATGACTGTGAAGCTTCATTCCAGGAGCAAAAACAGCGACAAATTTTGTCACGCCCCGAGTCGACAAACCGTTCGTCCCCGGTGTTACTTTGCCGATTCGATCGTCCTCGCTAAGGCGTGATGCCGCACGAGCCTGGAGTTGCGCTCGTGCAAGGCAAGATGACAAGTTCTCAAATGGTTATCGTTAAATTTTGATATTAATACGCCAAGTCGAAACTTCACAATTCACATCAGAATATAAGACGCAGTATAGGAAGATAGAAATGCTTTTCATTCATAGCTTGCAACGAAGTGCAAGTCGTAATTTACATTGGATGCCGTTGCGGCTACATTGATTGAAAACAGAAAGAAGATACATTCGACAAGTTGCCTGAACTAACGCTTGCCGTCCCATACATTCGCCCCTTTATACATAAGCCGTCGACTTGAATTGGCTTCAAAATACTTCAGTATAGGAAGAGCTTCAAAACGCCTCTCCGCACTTCAGCTCCAGTTTAGTTGGGCGCGCCCGTCGCACCTGGGGAAATTGGGGGAATGGGATTAGCACACTTGCTAAGTGGACGAGACGAACCCACTCGTCTAAACCGACTCTGATTGTTAGGGTAGGCATGCTTTAGAGTTGTCTTTCTATTAGAACTAAATGAATTCAGTTCATATTCGATAGCCATCTTTGCGTAATAAAGCATACAGTGAAACATAGCAGTTTATCATATTTCTTACCACGGCCGTGCTCGTCCCTGCATGAAAACAGAGATAATATTTACCCTGCATAAGACAATAGGTGAGCATGCTACTATCTTATATGCGGTCATTGATGTTACACATCACGTGGGACTATCTCAACGGCATTTCGGCCCGCTCAGTCTAGGTTGCAAGCCTGACTGACGGTCCCGCAATGCATCAGTGCCGAAGCACGATTATTCATTCCCCCTAGGTCGAGTCGATTCCGATGCCCCGGATATCGATTCGAGAAAAATATCAACTTGTGCACAAGCTGTCCATGACCATGCCAATGCGTGAACAGTTTAACATATGTAACAGTTTTGTATAGCGCGGACAGTATTGAACGGCATTATCATTTCCCCCAACTTATGCAACGATTCATTTTTCCCCAAGTCGTACTCGCGATTTAGCGTCCCGCAGGCACCAAATTGTCCGAGGCATCATAACCCACAATCGCCGTTTCATAATATTTTGCAGCACTTGAAATAGTCTATCTTTTTCTGTAAACCTTAAACTTTTCGGTTTATGTGAAAAACTTGTATTTATAAATCGATACGTTTTTCCCGAGTTCTTGACTTAGTGGATTGGCATGCAATTAACTTGGCATCGTTCGATTTGAATGGATTCGAAGCAAGGATTAAGTTTGCGGGACAGAATAGAAAAGAAGGCCGAATCACCCACCGATTACTTGGCTCCGTGCAGGTCGTCGAAGCGCTACGCAACGTCAATCCTTAGTTACGCGAGCTCCTGCAATGCATCAACACTTTGTTAGATTTCCTTCTTTTCCCCTTGCATCGAAATTTGTAATTGCATCCTTGAAAACGACGCGAAAGCACTTCAATCAAGCCAAGCGGCAAAGCTCCAAGAAAACCATACAGCGGTCCGGTCCCGTCGAAGGGACTCTTATAGAGAGCTCGCGCGCCGAGACGCAGCCCGCTGCATCTAGGACTTGTTCCAACAGAAGTCGTTCCATTAGTTGGATCGATTCTCGTATCTTCCGTCCAAATCGAATTGAATCGATGCCGCAAGGCGTTAACGTTTACCAAGCTTAGCGATCGAGTCAGATGGCCATCTAAGTTCCCGGCCGATCTGACTCGGCGCTAGCATATTGAAGTTCCGTCGCCTATCGAAAGCGGGGCGCTACATAATATACCACCAAGAAAAGTTTCGTCCTGAAACTTAAGAACAAGGGTCGGACCTTAATTTAGACGAACAACGCAGGGTACTTCTCCTTCATCTCCGCCATCTCCCATGTCGACTCCTCGACTGTATGGTTCCGCCAAAGCACGCGGACCAAGGACATCGACCGATTTCGCAGCACCTTTTCCTTGCGGTCCAAAATTTGAATAGGCTCCTCCGCGTAAGACAAGTCAGTACGCAGCTCCAACTGATCGAAGCTAACCACATGACTTGGATCGTGCACGTATTTTCGAAGTTGTGAAACGTGGAAAACATCGTGCACATCGGCTAAGGCAGGAGGTAGCGCGATCCGATAAGCAACCGTCGCAACTCGCTCAATGATCTCGAAGGGGCCTACAAATCTCGGCTCAATTTGCCTTTAACGCCGAACCGCATCACTCCGCGCATGGGCGTTACTTTCAGAAACACATGATCCCCGGCCAAGAACTCTAGCGGTTGTCGACGAAGATCTGCGTAGCTCTTTTGTCGACTTTGTGCAATGCGAAGTCTATCTCGAATCAAGCGGACCTTTTCGACGGCCTGCTCCACCAGTTCCGGTCCCAGCACTTGTCGCTCTCCGACGTCATCCCAGCATATCGGCGAACGGCACTTCCTCCCGTAGAGCGCTTCGTATGGAGCCATCTGAATACTCGACTGATAACTGTTGTTATACGCAAACTCCGCAAGCGGCAAATGCGTATCCCAACTAGTCTTTAGGTCGATCGCACACAGACGCAGCATGTCTTCTAGGATTTGATTCACCCTCTCCGTCTGTCCGTCTGTTTGGGGATGGTACGCCGAACTAAAGTTCAGTTTGGTTCCCATCGCCGCTTGGAGGCTCGTCCAGAAACGCGATAGGAATCGCCCGTCTCTGTCCGAAATTATTGAGGTCGGCACCCCGTGCAGTCGAACAATCTCATCGACGTAGATTTGCGCTAACCGATCGACGCTCCATCCTACTTTGATTGCGATGAAGTGAGCTGACTTGGTCAATCTATCAACAATGACCCAAACTCGCATCATTCCCCCGCGGCGTCTTCGGAAATCCCACAATGAAATCCATCGAGATGTTGTCCCACTTTCACTCAGGAATGGCGATGTTCTGCAGCTCGCCGCCGGGCCTCTGGTGTTCCGCCTTCACCTGCTGACACGCCATGCATTACGACACGAACGTAGCCACGTCCTTCTTCATGCCGTGCCACCAAAAGTTTGTGCGCAAGTCCTTGTACATCTTGGTGCTTCCAGGATGTAACGAGTACTTCGCATAATGTGCCTCCGTCAGAATTTCTTTTCTGAGTTCGGCAGTTTCAGGAATGCAGAGCCTTCCCTTTAGTCGCATCGTCCCGTCTCCGCCTTCCGCAAAGTCAGTCGCCCTTCCTGTTGAAATTAGCTCGCACATTTTCGTCAGGAATGAGTCGTCCTCCTGTGCGGTCTTTATCTTGCTCAGCAGGCTCGATCCTAACTTCAGCTGCGCTAGGTGCAGTGTCGATACTCAATTCCGAGTTCGATACCCATCGCTTCAAGGTCTCGCTTTATCTCCTTGTTTATGGCCAGTGTTCCCATAAACATTCTGCTGAGTGCGTCGGCCACCACGTTTCCCTTGCCCGGCGTGTACTCGATCGTTAGCTCGTAATCTTTTATGAGTTCGAGCCATCGTCGCTGTCGTAGGTTGAGTTCCCGTTGCGTGAACAAGTACTTCAAGCTTTTATGATCTGTGTAGATTCTGCATGCTACACCGTAGAGATAGTGCCGCCATAACTTCAATGCAAAGACGATCGCCGCCAATTCTAAGTCGTGCGTCGGGTAATTTTTCTCGTGCTGCTTCAACTGCCGTGAAGCGTAGGAGATGACTTTGTCTCTCTGCATGAGTACGCACCCGAGGCCAGTTCCTGACGCGTTGCTGAATATCTGAAAGCCTTCGGGACCGTCTGGAAGTGCAAGGATTGGAGCTGAGACGAGCCGTTGCTTCAACTCTTGAAAGCTGGATTCACAGTCGTCGCTCCATTCGAATACTACTCCCTTCTGGGTGAGGCGAGTCAGAGGCGACGCTAGTTTTGAGAAGCTTCGCACGAATCTACGATAGTAGCCCGCTAAGCCCAGGAAGCTCCGAATGTCGCTAGCCGAGGCAGGTCGTTTCCAATCCACCACCGCATCAATCTTCTTTGGGTCCACCGCGACACCTTCGGCAGAGATTACGTGCCCAAGGAATGTCACGCTACTCATCCAGAACTCGCACTTACTCTGCTTGGCGTACAATTTATTTTCACGCAGAATCTGCAGTACCGTCTTCAAATGTTCCGCGTGCTCTTCCCGATTCTTTGAGTAGACAAGGATATCGTCGATGAATACGACTACAAATTTATCTATTTGAGGTCGGAAGACTCGGTTCATCAGATCCATGAAAGCGGCAGGGGCATTCGTCAAACCGAACGGCATGACGAGGAATTCGTAATGACCATATCGAGTGCGAAAGGCAGACTTCGATATGTCGTCGGACTTGATCTTCAACTGATGATAGCCTGAACGAAGATCGATTTTTGAAAATATCGCCGCGCCTTGCAGTTGGTCAAACAAGTCGTCGATTCGCGGCAAAGGATACTTGTTCCGCACGGTCGCCTTGTTGAGTTCCCGATAGTCGATGCATAGCCGCAACGACCCATCTTTCTTCTTCACGAACAGTACGGGAGCTCCCCACGGAGAGACGCTAGGGCGAATAAATCCGCTGTCTAGCAACTCTTGTAATTGCACCTTCAGCTCCTTCAGTTCTGCTGGAGCCATTCGGTAAGGCGCCTTTGATATCGGCCGCGTATCCGGAAAGGT
>JANAVB010002098.1:0-14758 GCA_029216955.1 Iris pallida | reverse complement strand
TAATAGAGAAAGTCTTTGAATTTCGACTTCATGACTTTTGATCTTGTCGCATGTTTGTATTTACCAATGACCTTTTTGTGATCATTAAGTAAATCGGTGAAAGCATCGCCAAGTTCATCAAAAGTGAAGTCATCAAGAGTTTCGTTTGATACCTTGTCGGATGTCGCCATTAGGCACACATTTGCCGTGTCTTGAGGAGAGTCCTTATCTTCCTCGGAGTCACTAGCTTCGCTTTCAGGCCAAATGCTTGTGTTGGCATATTTCTTTGAGGAGGTTTTCTTGTATGGCTTCTTATAGCGGTTGCTCTTCTTCAAGAATGGACAGTCTTTTCGGACGTGTCCAGTCTTCTTGCAACCGTAGCAGGTTGGCTCTTCTTTGCCATCTTCTTGTGGTTCCTTCTTTCTTCGATTGAAGCGAAGGAATTTCTTGAAGTTGCAGACCATAAGAGCTTGATCATCATCTTCTGAGTTGTCGTCATCCGTCTCTTCGGGTTCAGCCCTCCGTCGGTGAGCTTTGAGTGCGATCTCCTTAGCCTTAGGAGCAGGCTCTTCGAAGTCCTTGAGGTCAAGCTCATGAGTCATTAGCTTTCCCATCAAGGTCTCCATGGACATAGTTGTAAGATCATTTCCTTCTATGATGGCTGTCACCTTAGGGTTCCAAATTTTTGGTAGCCCCCTAAGTAGCTTGCGAATCTTCTCGTGATTTGAATATTGCTTGCCGAGCGAAGACAGGGGGTTGATGATGTCGAGGAATCTTGTGAACATTTGCGTGATTGTCTCATTTGGCTTCATCTTGAAAGCCTCATATTCTTGAGTGAGACAGCTTATCTTTGATTCCTTGACTTGAGTGGTTCCTTCATGCGTCACTTCTAGAAGTCTCCATACTTCGTGAGAGGTGGTGCATGTAGAGACCTTGTTGAACTCATTCCTGTCTATAGCACAAAATAAAGTATTAATAGCTCTCGCGTCTAGACTTGCCTGTTTTTTTTCCTCGTCAGAATATTTGTCATGTGATTTCTCAACGAGATCACCGTTGACAACTATTCTGGCGGGCTTTTTGTAACCGTCAGTGACGATAGTCCACAGGTCAAAGTCTAGCGACTTGAGATAAAAGCTCATCCTTGTTTTCCAATACGTGTAGTTAGTTCCATCAAATAGGGGAGGCCTATGAGTGGACTGTCCTTCACCGTGATTGGAAATCAAGGATTGTGTGGTTGCCATGGATCAGCTCTAGGATGTAAGTCCTTGTAAAGAGAACAGAGCTCTGATACCAATTGAAGAACAGATGGCAACTCTAGAGGGGGGTGAATAGAGTTTATAGCGATAATAGCCAATTAAAAAATTAAACTCTTTCACAATCTAAAATTAATCAGAGTAAATACGGAAATAAATAAGGAGCAAGAAAGCATACGCAAACACAGCCGATTTTAATCTGGTTTCCCTCGTGGAGGACTAGTCCAGGCCTGAGAACTCTAGCTCAGGATTAAATCCACTATTTGTGAAATAGTAGTTACACCCCGTGCCTTTTCTTCAGAAGAGCACGTCAACTTCTTACAAAGGATCGCAGTGGCGATGCTTGGAATTTTCCAAGCGACTTCTTGAACTCTTGCACAAGACTCCTAACTGAGAGATGCTGAGCACTCGAGACTTAGGAAACTTGTGGCTAGTAGATGAAGAAGGGTATGGCTTATATTGAGCTTAAGAGAGAAGAGAAGAGAAGATTGGATGATTGAAAATGAGAGAATTCTTGGCCTATTTATAGGGTTTTAGCAGGCAGAATTCGGCCAGAATTCTGGTAGGAATTTTCAAAAATTTGGCCGTTGGACAACTAGCAACCAACCAACCCTAAAAATTAGGGTGCTGATTTTTGGGGGACAGAGTTCGGCCCGAACTCTGTGTGGAGGCAGAGTTCGGCCCGAACTCTGTCTCCAAAGCACAGAATGAGTCTTAGGGTCCAATGGGCTTATTTTGGATGTGGAGCTTTATAGATTTTGGATAGGTTATAGGGTAAGTCTCAAGAGCTCAGCACAACTCAGCTTACAATAGTCTAGACTCAAGAAATATAAATGTACAGACTCAAAAACGACTTATATTTTGCAAGACTGAGCTGTCGTCTGGCTTGAGCTGGATGTAGTCGTCGTGTGTCGTATTAAATTATGACAATTATTATTTAGTCAATGTTATCAATATTCGGTTGACTGTGACTTTGTGTCAACAAGGGTTGTGTCATGCCCCAGAACCAGAATACTGGAGAGCGGAGGACAGACACAGCCAGCTACGTACATTAAAGTGCAACCCAGCTCGCAATATGGTCACGGCTGTCTAGATGCATGAGGGTTAAACTACAATCCATCGGTCGCTATGGTCAAGAACAAGCCTAGTGTCTCAATCTCAAGCAAGCAAATAAATGTACAAGATGTTAGATCATCATACATACAAAGTAAGGCGTCCCAAACATTATATATTCAGATGATCATGAAGCTAGTCATACAAAATGCGAGACTAGCTATAGTTAAGTCATACATGATCAACCCTAGGATTTGTCAATCATGTTACAGCCCTTAGGCAAACAAAATTTAAGTTTCAACCCGAGCTAACACTTGCTCGGCGGCTAAACGCCTCAAAAGATTAATTTACAATAGAGTGGAGAGCAAAATAAAAAATCCACTCGTTGCCAGGATTACGTCTGGTGTTTCACCATCTGGCTGATAAGCAAGAAGATCCTCAGGTATCACTCCAAAATATGTCCATACAAAATCAGCTGGGTCAGACCCCAGAAAGAGCAAGTGCCACAAGGGAGGCTTTACTTAGTAACTAAAACCAGCATATAATGAAAGAAGAACTGATAAAAGAGCATAGTTAAATAACATGAGAGACTGAGTTAACATAAAACATTAGCTTGCAATATGAGAAACAAGAGGTGGAATATAATTCCCAAGTTAATCATGAGATAATTCATTCAAGCACGGCCAATCAAGTCCTACGGCTTGCTATTGTTAGCTAACTTGGATTATCACAAGCTTAATTATTAACAAGATGCAATGAGATGTTCCCGCAGTACAAGCCCTGCAGCTATCCAGGTTATCAATACGAGGTGATTTATTAGAGTTACAAGAGTTATCAAGATTACTGGTGTACTTTTAGTACTTATGTTTTCAAGAAGTGCCCCACATGACAGTGGACTGAAAATGTGCCATATTCATCGGCAGGCTACAAGTCCCTCAGGTGTGGCCAGGATAACGGAATCGCCTGTAACTGGGAAAATCTTTCTATATGAACTACTTGATCAATCTAGTCATTAACCTAGTCAGACTCATTGTGAATTCCTGACCGTGGTAACCAAGAATCCATGTCCTAGACATGATGCAAGACAAAACAGGTAGCTTGTACAGGCACAATCAAGAAGGTCAACCACGGTGTCAAGACAAGAGTTACTTAGCAAGTCAGGGTAGTTGTCGCAATAGCGTTCAAGATTTCATGTCATGTTAGATTCACTTGCAAGAGTGCGCCTCAACGGGCCACTATCAAGAATTATCATGTCAAGTTTGCTTGTCAAAAGTGCGCCTCAACGGGCTACTAAATGAGTTATCATGTCGTGTTCATGTCAAGTTCTGATTCTTAGCAAAGAATTATCATAGAAATATATGACAAGAAGATTTGGCAAAAAAGGGCGCATGGGTCAAAGGCGCTATGTGGCAAATGGTGCCAGGGAACAAGGGGTTCCGAGTGGCAAATGGTGCCAAGTGGTGCCAAGCTAGGTTATGCCAGCCTATGTTGTGCCAAGCCAGGCTGTGCCAAGCTAGGTTGTGCCAAGCTCGGTTGAGCCAAACTAGGTTGCGCCAAGCTAGGTTGTGCCAATCCAGGTTGTGCCAAGCTAGGTTGCGCCAAGCTAGGTTATGCCAAGCTAGGTTGTGCCAAGCCAGGTTGTGCCGAGCCAGGTTGCGCCAAGCTAGGTTGTGCCAAGCTAGGTTGTGCCAAGCTAGGTTATGCCAAGCTAGGTTGTGCCAAGCACGGTTGCGCCAAGCTAGTTTGCGCCAAGCTAGGTTGTGCCAAGCCAGGTTGCGCCAAGCCAGGTTGCGCCAAGCTAGGTTGTGCCAAGCTAGGTTTTGCCAAGCCAGGTTGTGCCAAGCCAGGTCGCGCCAAGCGAGGTTGTGCCAAGCTAGGTTGTGCCAAGCCAGGTTGTGCCAAGCTAGGTTGTGCCAAGCCAAGTTGTGCCAAGCCAGGTTGCGCCAAGCGAAGTTGTGCCATGCTAGGTTGTGCCAAGCCAGGTTGCGCCAAGCTAGGTTGTGCCAAGCTAGGTTGCGCCAAGCTAGGTTGTGCCAAGCCAGGTTGTGCCAGAATGCACGCAACCTAGATGGCGCGGCACTAAAAAGCGTGCGCGCACGCTGTTCATCTTCTCCCACCAGCATAAAATGCTTGGTTGAACCCATGAACTTCAAAAGTCCATAACTCCCTCAAAATAAATTGAAATATAACTTTTCAAAGGTCAAAATTGGGTAGAACAAAATTTTCTACAACATGAAGCAACTAGTTTTCGAAAATACCAAGTTTCAGTAGATCAAAACCACGAAAAACTAAAAAAGATCAAAACTTATATCTACAAAAATCCCACCATCAAAACCAAAAACTCCAAGCTCTAAAAAGACTTAGAATCTAGCAAGGAAGGGAATAGAACAATAAAATGGAGGTCTATCATGAAGCAAGTTGTACTTGCCTAGGGCTCTTAGGTGGTGGGAGGAGTAAATGAAGAAGATGAAGAAGTAAATGAAAGTTATGGAGGAGGGAGAGAGAAGTTGACTTAAATACCAAACCTCTCCATCTCAAACCAAACCAAGCCAAGCCAAGTCATGTTGAACCAAACCAAATAAACCAAGGCAAGATTAAACCAAGACTAGGCTAAGCCAGACAAGTCTAACTACGATCCACCTGACAAATATCAAAAATTTGTACACATATAATAAAAATACGTATAACGGGACACGGGAGTGACAGGTTGAGGGTCCATCTACAAAATGAGTAGATGAATCCTTTGGTACCCATTTCTTCAAGGGTCCTTTTTGATTAGTTATAGAAATCCAAGCAAGTATATGATTGTCAACAAGCTTCCTTGCTTGACAATACTATGATATATGCCCATGAGTACCACAGTACATGCATGTAAGTTTTGGAAATGTGCTTTTTGTTTCTGTGTTGACATTTTTTGTGTCTTCTTTGGAAACCTATAAATGAAAGCATAATTGTGTGAAATGTGTTGATTGCGTGCTTTCTATGGTTTAGTCCTCTTAGATGTATGTTTAATATTAGGACTAACCTTAGGTTGTGTAACAAGGATGGCCTGTTTGCCTAACTTGATCGCTAACTTTTTAGAGATCGCACAAGACTCCTCATATTTGATAGTCATATCAATGAGTCTTTGCTCTGTGACTAAGTGTCTCTTCTTCTCTTTGTCATAAAGCTCTTGTACTTTAACATAGTCGTTTTCTTTCTTTTCACTGGTGAGGATAGCCTCATGATAGTCTACTTTAAGCTTGGCTATCTCATCTGTGCTACTTGTAGTAGATGTCTCTTTTATATCTTCAACAAGATTAGACAACATAGCTACTTTAGTTGTGTAAGCCTTAACCTCTTTGTGAGATTGCTTATACTTGTCTAACACATTTCTGTGTTCATCAAGTAGTTCGCTAAAGGCAGTTTCTAGCTCATCGAAAGTTAAATTATCGTATAGAGGGTTAGTAGATACCTTATTAAATGCCATCAGAAAGACATTTGTTGTGATATTGGGTCTGTCCTCCTCCTCTGATTCACTGGCCTCACTTTCGTGCCAGATGTTAGTATTAGCATACTTTCGACCTGTTGTAGCTTTCCTGCTCGATCTTCATCGGTCATATGGACTACTCTTCTTTGACAATGGACAGTCCTTCTTTATGTGCTCGATCTTCTTACATCCGAAGTAGATTATTTCTTTTTCATTGCTTTTATGGGCATTCTTCTTATTTCGGTTTGATCTTTCAAACTTGAAGAACTTTCTGAAGTTTCTGACTAGCAGGGCTTCCTCATCACTACTAGATGATTCTTCGTCAGAGTCATTGCATGTGACTCTTTTGGCTTGTGCTTTGAAGGCAATAGACTTTTCCTTGGGGGTTGCTTTTTTAAATTCTTGCGAGTCCATCTCATGGTCATCAGTTTGCCCATAAGTGTCTCCAAAGTCATCGTAGTAAGATCGTTTTCTTCTATGATCGCAGTTGCCTTCAGGTTCTAATTCTTGGTTAGAGCCCTTAGCACCTTTCTGATCTTCTCGTGATTGCTGTAATCATTAGCAAGAGATTGTAAATGATTAGTTACATCAAGGAAACGAGTAAACATCTATGTAATTGACTCACCAAATTTTATCTTGAATGATTCATACTCCTGTGTTAGTCAGCTGATTTTGGATTCCTTCACTTGGGAAGTTCCTTCATGAGTCACCTCAAGAAGTCTCCAAATTTTATGAGACGTAGTATAGGTAGAAACACGATTAAACTCAGTTTTGTCAATTACACAAAATAGTGCATTGATAGCTCATGCATCTAGACTAGCCTTTGTCTTTTCTTGATCTGTGTATTTATCGTGTGGCTTTTCTATTTGATCACTATCAACTAAAATTGTAGCCGATTTTTTTATAATCGTCTATCACTATTGACCAAAGATTAAAATCAAAAGACTTAAGAAAGAAACTCATTTGTGTTTTCTAATATGTGTAATTCGTTCCATCAAATAGTAGGGGTCTATTTCTGGATTACCCTTCACCGTTGAATATAGATTTTATGGCTGTCATATATACTCTCTAGAGTGTTATATTTGAATATAACCTGCTCTGATAGCAATTGTAGGACCGTTGAGCATCTCTAGAGGGGAGTGTGAATAGAGTGTGTGTACGTGCAGCAAAAATAATTACCACTTTAAAAATTTAGCAGTTATAAACTATGACATATATAAGAAATAATAAATAAATACAGTAAGTAAGAGATCAGAGAATCAAACTCAGTGAATACAACGACGTATACCGGTCTTCCTCTGAGAGGACTACTCTAGTCTCGAGTACTCTTGCTCAATGTTAATCCACTATTAAGAAGCTAAATGAGAGCTTGTCGTTTCTTTACAACACCGTGCCTTGGTGACAAGTGCATGACCGACTTCAATAAACTGATTCTGAACACTGGAACATTTTCTGTAACCTCTGATACAACTCTTCTGAACCAAAATACTAGATCGAAGAGAACTGTACTGACTTTGGCTAAGAATAGTATAGACTAGATGTAAAAGCTTTAGATCGCTGAAAACACTTTAGAAAAGATAAAGAAGAGAGAGTGAATGAGTGATTTAGAAATGTTAAAGTCCTTCTCTATTTATAGTATTTTTGGGGACCAAACTCGGGCAGAGTTCGGATGCATAAATCTCGCATTCGAACGTTGCATGCAGATTTGGTGGGAACATAAATTCAAAATACCCATATCGAACTCGGACCGAACTCTGTCAGAGTTCTAGATGAGTTCTGGTGGGTCAGAACTAGATTTGTATGGGCTAAATTGCATAGGTTTTGGGCTTTTTGGATTTGTGGGTTTCTGGAATTAAATAGGTAGGCTTATTTGGATATAGGGACTAGAAATAACCTAAGCCAGTATCAATTTTGAATGATCTCACATTTATATTTCCTAGACTTAATAAATTTAAAAATACATAAGAAAATATAAAATGACTCGATCTGGATTCCAATAAGATTTGCTTCTTGATGACGATGCGATGTTCTGTAGTAGTAGAATGTAGACGCAGTATGTTATAGATGTTCTTCATCTTTGATTTCTTTTAACTTGTAGCAGTTCGTATATTTTGCGTATCGACCAAAATTGTTGTTGATTATCAAAATCAGGTGTGACCATTAGCCAATGGGCCAACATGGTCCGGGTTGGCCCAAATTATGTAAAGAAACAGAAACATAAAATTTGAAAGGAAGAATTAAAAAAAAGTATTAATTCAATTAAAATCAAATATTATATAACTTCTTTATAAACTTAAAAAAATAAAAGTAAGCATCGTATTTACATTAAATTTGGAAGAAATTTTTTCGCCTTTGCTCAGCTCCTTCTCCTCTAGTAGGTTCGTCCTTTGTAAGAGACTGAAAGTCGAGTTCATTAATGTCAGCACATTCACCTCTTTAGTGTTAAGTCCATTTTTTCACTAGAAACCAATTTTGATTCGAATAAATTATCTATTTGATTTTAAGTTTATGGCTAATTTCGATTCAATTTTGAATTTCTAAAATTTTGATTTATTTGATTTTCACTATTTCTGTTCGCTGAAATCTGAAAATTGGGAAAAACTTAAACAATGGCCAATAGAGAAATTTCAGGTCAATATTTTTTTAAATATATATTAATTTTGTTATATAACTCATATAACTTATGCTTGTTTTTCAACTTTTAAACCTCTCTTCAAAATTTCTTCTAATACTCCAAAAAAATGTTCCTATTGAGGTTGAAAGCTGAAACGCGAACATAAATCATATTAAAAAATATTCAACTCTTGTTTAAGTTTTTGTTTTCAGCAACTTTTCAAGCTTTCTTTATAATACCACAAAAAAAAATCTTGTATAGAGGTTGAAAGCAAAAACGTAAACATAAATCACATAATTTAAATATACCTATCTAACATAATAATGAAGACCCGATTTTATCATATTTTGAGAAGAGTGTAAAGGGCTCCGGGGGATTCTTAGGCGATTAGCCTGTGCCCTCCTGGCGTGAGCTCTATCTGCCCCTCCGGCGTCCTCTTAGGGGCTCTCTCCCGCCACGTTTCTCTCCAAGTACGTGGTGTGTCTCTCTCCGCTTCGTCTTCTGACCTCCTCTCGGGTGGTTAGGTCGGTTCTGGTTCTTTGCAATCTCTCTTCGTTTGTGGAGGTCCTCTTCTCTGACCGACTTTCGGCGTGGGTGGTTCTGATCCTCACTGTGATCAGAACCTTTCTGGACATGGTGCGTCCTCATCGGGGCTAGCTATATTGGGGCTCCCCCGCCCCCATCCGTCGTGGCTCTGACCCTCCTCTTGGATGGGGAACCTTCCCTCGATGTCCTTATTTTGATGAAGGATATAGTAGGTTCGCTTTCTTCATTTGATCTGAACGGGGATCATCCCTGCCACAATAACCCTCGAAGCATACCTCCACCTCCTTTGGGCCCTCTCCTGGAGGGGGCCCTCCTCTCCACCCTCCCCAATGAGGTTTCTCAGTCACAAACTCATCCCGAGGCTAGCACGGCATCCAGGGCTAACTTCGTTCCCCCCACTACCTGTTCAACGGTCGCCCATCCGGATTGCCCACCTACTCCGGCGGCGACGGGGGTCTCCCATGGTGACCCTTTGACTTCAGGGTCTAAGGCGGTAGACCTTCGGCTGTCTAATTCCCTGTCATTACCCAGCAGTCCGAGCCGACCTGTCCCACCCAACGAGCAGCTCCCTACGGGCTCCGTGTAGATGCCCCCTCCTACAGTCGACAACTCACCTACTTTTGTCTCTCTGGCAGCCCAGATCACATAAGACCCCACTACTGCCTCTCCACCTACAAAAACATCACATCACAAGCTACCTACGAAAAAAGCCTCCCTTGTTGATATTCTACGCCCAGACAGAAGCAAGGCCTCTTCCCCCCTCATTCAGGAAGTCACCCTCCTTGTAGCATATTTCACCATTTCTGATGACGTCAACGACATCACTGTCACTTTCTCTGAGCAGAAATAATCCTCTCTATCTGATTAATTTGCCCAACATTTATTCTAAAATTCCCCTCCGGCTGCCCAAAAATCTCCCGCATCCAAGAATTCATCTCTGGTTGGAAGCTAAACAACAACTATACTGTGGCCCCGTTGGATCCCAAACATATAGTCATATATTTATCTAGTAAGGAGGATCATGATAAAGTATGGATCAGCAATATTCATATAATTGATTCCCACCCAATGAAGATTTTCAGATGGTCTTCTGATTTCAACTCAAAGGAAGAGTCTGCTATCGTATCAATTTGGATAACTTTTCCTAACGTGCCACTCATTTGTTTCGTCCCATCAGCTATAAACAGGATCGCTAGCTCTTTTAGCAAATTTCTGTCTATGGCGGAGGAAACACAATTTTTTTCCGAAGGCTAACTACGCCAAGATTTGTATGGAGTTGGATACATCGAAAGTCCTACCCAACAGTATTCAAATTGATATAGGGAACAAGACTCATATGCAGCAAATCATCAATGACAACAACATGTTCTATTGCAACCACAGTCTCATGCGCGGGCACGAAACCAAAGCTTGCTTCAGAGCTCACCCCGAGCTGCGAAAGAAAGTCAACAAAGTCACTGCTCCGTCCACCAACAAAACTCCAAGCCAAACTCCGGCTCTTCTAGAGCGCCCCAATAAACACTTATGTTTTGAAGGGAGTAGAGAATTATTCAACAACAAAAAGAAGCATCAGTAGATCAACGCGGGTTGTAGTGCCCCGCTCTACGAAGGCACTAGATAGACAGAAAGATCGGATTGCTGGCTCTACAACAGAAGACGATTGATCTGGATGAGTGGACGAAGTCTCATTTGCTGATTCGCTTACGCTTAATAAGAATCTGAGTTTTTGATTGAATGCTATTGATAATAACAAGACAGTAAATCATTGAGTATGCTTTAAGAGAATCCACATGTTGCTATGCTAATACGAGAAAAAGAGATAATCTGCATGCTAAGAAGTAGAACTGTTGCTTGCCCATAAGAGACAACTGATGCAAGTATGCTAAAGTAGAGATGTTGCCTTTAAGCATTAAATTGTTGCCATGCTAACAAGCAAAGAAAAGAGATTGCTTATATGCCCCGAACTAGTATGCTTTCAAAGGTAAAATGATATGCTATATCTATATAGAACTGTTATTACGTTCCAGGGAAGTGAAATGCTATTGAATGCTATCGAATGACCGAATGCTATTGAATGCTATCGAATGACCGAATGTTATTGAATGTTATTGAATGTTATCGAATGATCGAATGAGATTTGAATTTTATCGAATGACCGAATGATAATTGAACGTGAATGAATGACCGAACGAATAAGGCTAGTTATGAACTGGTCGTTATCTGTTGCACTGTTATATTTTATCTGACAAAAAGAATAAGTCATGCATTGGTCTCGGACAACTTGTTAACAAGGTAATAGTCTCTCGACGATACTGGGGGCACCCGGGATCGATCGGCCTAGGAGAGATTGTAATAGCACCCCGAGGTAAATGCTACACCTCAGGAATGTTGTGTCCTTAGCGATGAGCTGAACCATGAGTCTCAGCGGCTATTCATGGGGAACGGTCCCATGGACCATCATATAGATAGGTGTTGGTTGGTGCAGATCTGAACCGAAGAGTCACAGCTGCCAATCGAGTCTGCATGTGTCAAGAACGTTTTACTAAGAGCTAACAATACAGAGACGAACAGGGAAAAATATTGGTTTTATCATGTTTATGCTAATCCTTGTCTTGTGCAGGGATGGACGGTCGGCTATGGTAAGAATCAATAAAAAGTGATACATATGTGTTGCTTAAGTTTCCTATATGAATTGCTTGCAGAGTTTATTCTATTGCAAAGAAATGCTATGTTCCACTAAAGAAAAGATATGATATCATGCTTATAATTGACCCTAAGAGTTGCTTGAATAAAGAAAAGAATATGCTCATAAAATACGCTGCGCACTCCACAGAAATGAATAGTCCTTTGTATGCTTGAAATGAACTTAAATGAATTATGGATTTTCAAAGATGTTTTCAAAGAATGTAAACTGACTCTGTATGCATGAAATGAATATAGGTAAAAGTAGCAAGATCACATCATAAGAAATGTTCTCAATAAATGAACAGTGATCTTTTCAGACAAATGTAGCTCTTTGTTCACAATCACCAGTATGCTGATATACTGACCCACCATCAGTCTGCATGAAGGTGCAATATACATCGAGAAGGATAGTCCGAAAGCGATAGCCCGAGCCTCATCCTCAGGAGCCAGAAATCAGAAGAGATGCCTAGAGATATCTGTTGTAAGAGTTTGGTTTTGTATATAAAAGGATATAATGTATGGGAACGGGATCATTATAATATGTATAGTTCTGAGAGAATGTAATATTGTATCAGAGAGAATCGAGAGCTTGTAATCTGTTCAAATGAAATCAATAAAGAGAATTGTTTCTTGTTACCATTGTGTTCAATGCATGTATTCTGATATATGTTCGCTGCTGCTTCAATTATCTGTTATATGTTTCGCTGCTTTATTGTCAACCTTGTCTATCTTGTCTTGTTACAGGTATTGGCCTTGTGCAAGTATAACGTAGGCTTGAACGGTATCACTCCTTAGCAAGGACGAATGGTCTCACAGAGTCCGAAGCGAGGACGAAAAGGACTCTGCAGGATCGGGGCGTGACAAAGTGGTATCAGAGCAACACGATCCTCTGGCCAATTTTGATTTAGTTAAATTCGCACATGTTCTTCTGATCGAAATTTTCTTGCTTGCTTGATATCATCAATGAGATAAACGTTCCATACAATAAGTCTGTAAATATTTTTATGATGCCGACATATGTTTTATCGATTTGATTGATTGAGATTGAAATGCTTTATTGAACCAGAGTTTTGATATGATCTGAATTGTGATTTCTTGGATTAATGATGGCAAAGGATGAGGACTATCGCTGATATGGATATCGTAAGTTTATCCTTAAGTTTCGAAGATGAAACTTCTTTTCGGTGGGTAATTATGTAGTGTCCCGCTCCGCGAAGGCACTAGATAGACAGAAAGATCGGATTGCTAGCTCTGCAACAGAAGACGATTGATCTGGTGAGTAGACGAAGTCTCATTTGCTGATTCGCTTATGCCTAATAAGAATCTAAGTTTTTGATTGAATGCTATTGATAATAACATGACAGTAAATCATTGAGTATGCTTTAAGAGAATCCACATGTTGCTATGCTAATGCGAGAAAAAGAGATAATCTGCATGCTAAGAAGTAGAACTGTTGCTTGTCCATAAGAAACGAACTCATGCAAGTATACTAAAGTAGAGATGTTGCCTTTAAGCATTAAATTGTTGCCATGCTAACAAGCAAAGAAAAGAGATTGCTTATATGCCCCGAACTAGTATGCTTTCAAAGGTAAAATGATATGCTATATCTGTATAGAACTGTTATTACGTTCCAGGGAAGTAAAATGCTATTGAATGCTATCGAATGACCGAATGCTATTGAATGCTATTGAATGCTATCGAATGACCGAATGTTATTGAATGCTATCGAATGACCGAATGAGATTTGAATGTTATCGAATGACCAATGATAATTGAATGTGAATGAATGACCGAACGAATAAGGCTAGTTATGAACTGGTCGTTATCTGTTGCACTGTTATGTTTTATCTGACAAAAAGAATAAGTCATGAATTGGTCTCGGACAACTTGTTAACAAGATAATAGTCTCTTGACGATACTGGGGGCACCCGGGATCGATCGGCCTAGGAGAGATTGTATTAGCACCCCGGGATAAATGCTACACCTCGGAAATGTTGTGTTCTTAGCGACGAGCTGAACCAAGAGTCTTAGTGGCTAATCATGGGGAATGGTCTCATGGACCATCATATAGATAGGTGTTGGTTGGTGCAGAGCTGAACCGAAGAGTCACAGCTGCCAATCGAGTCTGCATGTGTCAAGAATGTTTTAATAAGAGCTAACAATGCAGAGACGAACAAAGAAAAATGTTGGTTTTATCATGTTTATGCTAATCCTTGTCTTGTGCAGGGATGGACGGTCGGCTATGGTAAGAATCACTGAAAAGTGATACATATGTGTTGCTTAAGTTTTCTATATGAATTGCTTGCAGAGTTTATTCTATTGCAAAGAAATGCTATGTTCCACTAAAGAAAAGATATGATATCATGCTTATAATTGTCCCTAAGAGTTGCTTGAATAAAGAAATGAATACGCTTATGAAACATGCCGCACACTCCACAGAAATGAATAGTCCCTTATATGCTTAAAATGAACTGAAATGAATCGTGGCTTTTCAAAGATATTTTCAAAGAATGTAAACTGACTCTGTATGCATGAAATGAATATAGGTAAAAGTAGAAATATCACATCACAAGAAATATATTTTTACTAAATGAACAGTGATCGTTTTAGACAAATATAGTTCTTTGTTCACAATCACCAGTATGCTGATATACTGACCCACCATCATCTGCATGCAGGTACAATATGCATCGAGAAGGATAGTCCAAAGCGATAGCCCGAGCCTCATCCTCTGGAGCCAGAAATCAGAAGAGATGCCTAGAGATGACATCAGTTGCAAGAGTTTAGTTTTGTATAAAGGGATGTAATGTACGGGAACGGAATCATTATAATCTGTATAGTTCTGAGAGAATGTAACATTGTATCAGAGAGAATCGAAAGCTTGTAATCTGTTCAAATAAAATCAATAAAGAGAATTGTTTCTTGTTACCATTGTGTTCAATGCATGTATTCTGATATATGTCCGTTGCTGCTTCAATTATCTGCTATATGTTCCGCTGTATTATTGTCAACCTTGTCTATCTTTCTTGTTACAGGTATTGGCCTTGTATAAGTGCAACTTAGGCTTGTACGGCATCACGCCTTAGCGAGGACGAACGGTCTCACAGAGTCCGAAGCGAGGACGAAAAGGACTCTGCGGGATCGGGGCGTGACATGGGT
>JANAVB010002097.1:0-20924 GCA_029216955.1 Iris pallida | reverse complement strand
GTAGCAAGACAACAAGAGAATTCAATTGATTTGCATGAAGGAGTAGTGAAATAAGGGTCAAACCACCACGGAGAAACCACCGCTCACCAATTAGAAAATTGCCGAGAGGAAGAAGAACACTTGTGCGATTAGCCTTCAGTCACTTGTCCATCTGCGATGGCACCAAAAGTTTGGTTACTAATCTATCTACTTTATGTTCCTTTCTCTCAGAATTCTTAAGAATGAATACAAGGCAAATAGATGAAAACGGGCAACAAAATTAAATCATCGAAAAATATTCAGAAAAGTTCTATCAAACCAAGCAGCAAATCAGAGAAAACTCCGTGGAATCATTTCAAAAGAAACCAATCCATCAGTTGGAAAGATTCTTATGTATTTTTCCGTGATCGATTCGATGCCGACGGTAAGTTCCTCCAATACTAGATCCCGGCCAAGTTTATCAAGCCACAAGCCTTACATAGTAGACCGCTAGGAATGGGGTATCACAACAAATCTATCCCCAAATATTTTCCCTAGGTAAAATGCATGCCCCTCTCTCTATTTCGTGCGGTCTGATATATTTAATTCTCCAAAAACTGAGCGCCCCCTCCAGGACTTTCTCACGCACGCAGAAATTCCCACCCGACCAAAAAACCTTCACCCCACCACCTTTCAACCACTACACCACCTTCATCGCAGCCTTAGGACATTCTTCTAACACCCCAACACCTTCTCGAGGATCCACGACATTTACATCGAGTGATACGAGGCGTAGAAGTAACCCGAAGTTAGGAAATCAATCTTGAAACCACACAACAGGTATGCTGATTTGTGAACGAGTTTTCATCTACTTTCTGTTGTCCGTTTGATGTGAAATCAAAACTAACCTTTTTCGTACGTGTCTACTTCGAACTCTAATTGTCCATTCACGTGGTTCTGCACGGTTTATCCATGGCATCCGTTGTACGAACATGTGTCCAGGCTAAACCTATTTTGTCGCGTGCGAGTTTCCAAGGACTTGCGGAGCCCTTCGACCTCTCAAAAATATAGTAGTGCTCTTGAAACCTTTTTCTATCAGTCCAATGTGTTTGTGGGTTATTTGTTGAGTTTTTATATTTTATTAAAATTTGTTCCATCGTGTCAATTTCGAAACATTGAAATACCTAGAGTCTAGACTTCCTTTTGGACTCGAAATTCTATAAAACTTCTCTAGAATAGTAATTATGAGTATTTCATCATGAAAACCACATTCCCAGTATACGTATTTTTAATACATGTACTGCTTAAATATATTAATTTAATACTTATCATGTATTATTTCGTATTTAAATCTCTTTAAATTCATGTTAATTAAATTCCTGCAATTAATTTTTTATATTTTACTTCCTGCTTTTATTCTCTGCTTTAGCATACTTTAGGTTTGGCCTAGGTTGGTTTTTTTGGGTTATGGTGGTTCATCATGAACCGAACCCACCTACCACCACCCCTTCCATTTAAAGCCCCCAAACTCTTTCTCTCTCTTCATTACTCTCCTTCACCATTACTCTTCTTCTTTCTCATTACTCTCTCCACCTACCAAACCCATAGGCAAGTACATCTTGCTTCTTCATGAGGACCCATTTTTATGGTTTCATTCTCTTCCCCTTGTGATTCTAAGAGAGTTTAGAACTTGGCATTTTTCGTTTTGAAGTTTTATTTTTAGTAGATCTAGAAATTAGTTGTTTTCGGATTTTGGTTTTGATCTATCAAAATTCTTTGTTTTCAAGTTTTGATGGTTCCATGTTGTAGAGAATTTTATTCTACCCAATTTTGACCTTTGCAAAGATGGATTTGGACTTATTTTGACCAAGTTATGGACTTTTGAAGCCTTGGATGTAACCATGGAGTTCTTGCTGTTTTGGAGAAGACAGTGAGCAGTGTGCGCTAGCTTTTTAGCTTGCACCACTGAGCTGTGCGCGCTCTTTAGCGCAGCGCAGTCCGATCCATACGCTGTCTTTTGGGAGCGTATGTCTTGCATACGCTCACTTGGGTGACAAAGAGTCGTATGGAGTCCATACGCTGCCTTTTGGGAGCGTATGTCTTGCATACGCTCACTTGGGTGACAAGGAGTCGTATGGAGTCCATACGCTACCTTTTGGGAGCGTATGTCTTGCATACGCTCACTTGGGTGACAAGGAGTCGTATGGAGTCCATACGCTGCCCTTTTGGAAGCGTATGACTTGAGCGTAGCCTGACCTGAGCGTACGCTGACTTGAGCATAGCTTGACTTGAGCGTAGCTGACTTGAGCGTAGCTTGACCTGAGCGTACGCTGACTTGAGCGTAGCTGACTTGAGCGTAGCTGACTTGAGCGTAGCTTGACCTGAGCGTACGCTGACTTGAGCGTAGCTTGGCTTGAGCGTAGCCTGACCTGAGCGTACACTGACTTGAGCGTAGCTTGACTTGAGCGTAGCCTGACCTGAGCGTAGCTTGGCTTGAGCGTAGCCTGACTTGAGCGCAGCCTGTGTATATTGATGTTTTATTAGATATTTAACGTCCATTTTATATCCTTACGCCTTTTTGCATAAACTTGATATAATCATGATATGCTAATATTTCTGTTAAATATAGATTGTTACGTGGGATGTACCATGTGTCGTGAATTGAGTTATAGATACCCCGATTGACTGGAATTAAATCCTGAGAGTTGTAGACTCGACCCCACTGAATACTAGTTGACTTTCGTGCCTTGTCACCATTAATATATTGAGACCTTGATTAATAATTGGTCATGCGTTCCTAGTTGGAACTAAGAGACTGGCTAGTCGTCTTTGAATTGAATGAATGAGACACGTTCATATTAATTATGGACTATTGAAATCGACTGGCTAATCCTGAATATTGGCATACAGGCACATGCAGGCTTCAATTCATTTATTATTTATTTATCTTACCAAATAAGCATGTGTACTTTATGGTCAAGGCATGATTACTCCGTGGTTAGTTTTGATTGTTGCATTACGCTATGTAAGACCTACAACCTGACCGTACTGGTATCATTGTAGAGTTGCGCATATCGTACCCCGTACGAAAGTACTCATTCTGAATGACCATGATCCACGGTATGATACTTCACTCAACATAGAGACTATTAAGTTAAATAAAATAATGATTGCATGGAGAGAATAGATTCCCGAGTTCTTACATGGCAGCCCTCTTGGGACTAGTAGTGCCCGACAGGCCGGTTGGTCCCCACAGATGCTACAAATCTACCACACGGACAGGGAGCGGTATCTGGTTATATTATCTATTGAATATTGTATATTAATGACGGGCGTCCCGCTGGGACTCGTCTAATTCATGATTGGCGCAATTGATTGACTGGATAAACTAGCCTTGCTTGCACATAGTGAGAACTAAGGAATCTTTTATTGCATAATTCCAGGATAACTTGGAACACACAGTAGCAAGCCATAGTAGTTGAATGGCCGTTTAAATGGATTTGTTTTTGTACTGTACCTACTCTGTTGCCTAACTAAGGTGATCAGAATGTCAGGACATGACGGGCCAACTTCTGTCCTTGTTTGGTTGGGAGGTTGGTTCGAAGTGTCGTGATGTTATGAGAACCCTAGTGGCAAGCAGAGATCTATTTCATATTTCTCATTACTGGTTTTAGTTCTCATGTCGTGCTTCCTTGTGGTACTTGCTATTAGAGGTCTAACCTCTCTGGTTTTGCATGGCCAGATTTAGAGCCGGTTCCTGAGGACTCAGCTTACTTCTACCTCCAAGATGGTCAACACTAGAGGATGATCGCAGGAGGACTCGAGTGGGTTTCTTACTTCTCCGCTCGTTTTGTTATCTACTTTATACCTTGCCGTTTGGCACCGACATGTTAGTCAGATTGTCTTGTACCTACTTTTGTATAATTGTAAATAAGTCAGGCTGCAGCTGCTAACAATTGTGTATACTTACTACATCATCTGGCTGTATTTTGTAAAGCCAGATATCAAGAATATTTTGACTGAGCGTTTGGGACGCCTTACTGTTTTATCTCACATGTTCTCTATTTCTGTTTCTTGTTTGAATGATTGAGACAATAGAAGTAAAGTGACCATAGGGAGACTTTCATGTAGTATGCACCCCCTCTTGTAGACAGCATTGATCGTATTATACGGTATTCATCTACCCGTAATACGTAGCTGGCTGAGTCATTCCCCCGCTCTCCAGTATTCTGGTTCTGGGGCGTGACATTTCATCATGAAAACCACATTTTCATCTATTTTATAATTTATTCTAGAAATACTAATTCATTAAATCGATTTGTTTTGGGTACAAATTACTCGACAAGTTGGTGTATATTGATGTCAGATCAATATAGGAGTTTGGTACTAGTTTTCTTATTAACAAAATAGTCTAAATTATATTATAAAATATTTTAATAAATTTTTCCAAAAATAAATAATATATTTTTACTTTATAAAAATATTACATTATCATATTGAGTAATACTATATATGCTAGCTTGGGATAGAAATGTAATGTGAACTAGATTTTTAGAATATGTTAATTGGGTCTATATATGGTAATTCCATATATGGTATGTAATATGACACAAACATGTCATTGATAGTTAGATTTATTTATTCTAGGTATACGTGACGATGTTAGCGAGGATTTTGAGTCGGACAGTCGTATACATCCTTAGAGATTGCAGACAAGTGTACCTTGCCAATATTACAGTTCATGTTTTTTTTCCCTTTGTTGTTTTTATTTCTTGTTTAATATCATTGACGACGAAAAAGTTGATACTTTGCGTCCGTGTCGTATTCGGGTGCCGATGTCATCCTATTAATATTAAATATCGACACTAGGCATTGTGTTATTTATTCGTGTTTTATTGACACGATATATCACATGACACCAACATGATTCATGATACAGAGTCTTACATGGGTATTCATGGTTATAGACTTCGTGATACTTGTGATTTGTTGTATTAGACTTGACTCGATTTGCTAGATCTAGATATTGGGTGGAGAGAACGTTAGGTTATTTACTGCTTGACCTTGTCACAATACTCGGGACTTGATTGTTTACTACTGCTTGCCTTCGTCTCTATAGTAAAGCTTAGGTATTATTTTACTACTTGCGCAAGGTACTACGACACGGTGCCTTCGGTGTTTGCCTGTTGAGGAGCTTGCGAGCATCGGTGGTGAAGCCTGATATTCTAGAATATATTTTCACATGCATATCCCTTAGACTGGATATAGTAGATACCCTTAGATCGTATTTCTTTTACTGTTTCATTGTCATGTATACTACATACCTTGCTATGTCCCCTGAGGACCTGGCCATTTTTTAGGTATATACGATGAGGTTTACCCTGAGATTTATGGTTTCTGAGTCGAGACTAGAGATGTATCATCGCAGAAGGACGAGATAGTATCCGAGGACTTCTTTTGATGCATGTCGATATTTCTATTTCTATTTAGTTCAGCAGACTTGTAGTTGGATATTTTACTCTATTTCTTTTCTATGGTGATAGGCTGTCTCTCTCCGTACATTTATTATCTTTATTTACTGCTGGACGAATCTTTTTTTTTATTATTTTATTGGACTTGGTTATTTTATGTTTTAATTATTCTGCATAGATGAGATTTAGCATTGTACCCTGTGATCTATGACTTGTATTGTGTTGTTGATGTGGGTTATTGCTATAATTTATAGGTTAAGTACTCTCCAATGGGCTTGTTAGGTAGTTTGGCCCATGGGAGATGTGTTGCTGGCATGTATACGTATTTCTAGTTCTACATATTTTGGGACTGGGACATTACATGCCTTTGTGGTGGCCCATGCAGGTCTGATTTAAAATTACTTCGGCTACGTTACTGTACCGACGTAAGCATGTAATTAGAATAGGAAAAACGTATAAGATCTCATCAACATATATTGCACGTTCTTGATTTCTACATCAATTTCCAAATTTATTTTTTTGACATACATCCTGCTTGATATCATTTGTTCTTAGCTTACACGTTTTGTTTAAGCGCAGTACAGTGGACCCACAAGTCGGCAACGAGAATCCCATAGTTAGTCCATATAATGCAGTAGTGACCCACGTTGATGCGACTATGCCACCGGTTGGAGGTTCTACTACCCAACCAGACAATCCAGTTGCTTCACATCCTTCGAGGTTCAGGGAGATGATATCCTGCCGATGCCAGAGATGCCATTTGCTCAGCTCAGACATCCTATGGACCCACATCAGTTATTCTAGACCTTCTATGTGATGCAAGCACAATAGCAGATCCAGCTAGAGACTCAGCAGAGACAGACAGAGAACATGGAGGATCGTATTGTGGCAGCTTTGGAGAGTGTAACCACCACATTTTTAATTTAGGGATATTTTGGTCATTTTGTAATTATTATATTATTTATTAATTTATTGAATTCATGTGATGATATGTGGTTTTGTTTGATGTTTGTGTAGTATAAATGGGTTTAACTTAGCCAACCTTGACTAGAAGCCTAATAATAATAATAATTTGACCTTGTAGGAATTATTTTAGAATTAATTAGTTATTTTAGAATGTTTTAAATGAATTTTAAGTCATTTTTATAGCCTTTTTAAAGTCTTTTTGACGGGCTTTAATAGCAACATAGAGAGCCTAGGCCCATGTGTAAACCCTAACCCTAACACCCCAAGCTTGGCCGGCCACAAGCAGCCCCCCCCCCCCTCTCTTATTTGTAGAAAACACATTAGCCTCCAAGATCTAGAGCAAACCCTATTTTTCCCTTCTCCAAAAACCCTAGTTTGCTCATCCAGAGTCCGTTTCTCCCCAAACGAATTCCGTTGTGCTCGTAGGAAGGAGAGGATCATGCTAGAGTACTGCTAGCAAGGAGGAGGAGGCATTTTCTCGGGAGGAATTGGCCGACAAAGCGCTCGGGGAATTCCTTTTATTGAGATTCCGACTCTCAATAGGTAAATCCCGATCTACCTTTTCTTCTCCTGAATTTTCTTCATTATTGCATCCATATAGGCACCCTTGATCTGTGTATGAAGTTTCGTAGAATTTTGGTTTCGTTTGATAGCGGTATCGGACACGAATCGGTCTCACGTTGCACGTATTCGGCAAAATGTCACTTAGAATTGAAAAGTGTTAATTTTCGATTCTGTTTTCACGAAATCCTTCCTTATATGATTTGTAACAACTTTCGTGAAGACGGATCGGAAATGGAAACGATTTCGGCATCCGAACGGACACGGACACGCGTGTACGAGATCCCGTGCACGGTCCCGTGCACGCCCTGCAGTCTGTGCGTCATAACTCGACGCACAGAGCTCCGTCTTGCGTAAAATTTACGAGCACGTAGGGGCAACCTCTTCCCACATGCCCGTAAAATTTCACGTTGTTTCGTTAAGCAAACGTGGAGAAATCTCGCATGCATTGGTCGGCTGAACTGTGCATTCCGGCTGAAATTCACCGCTGACACGGCCTTCGTACGCGAACACGGTGCGCCGAGGCCCATACCAGGAGTGGGAACACGTATCCCTATACATAGACTACTAAGGGGCTCGACCCCGAGTCGCGAAGTGGCCCCACGCGCGAGCCACGAGCGGCGAACCGCCCGCACGAGCACACGCGCGCGCGCGCACGCACGCTGTGCGTGGGCCATTGTGTCACGATGCTATGACTTCGTGTTGTGTCGATGTGTCATAGACCTACCCCGTGACCCTACCTAGTCGTGTGCACGAGCACGAGGCTTCTCGTTGCGCGTGTAACGCACAATCGACCAAGAACACCCTCTTTGACACGCGGTATCGGTTTTTCGATACGCACTCTCTGGACACGACACGGACACAGTTTCGACCATGGGAGTACCCGACCATGTCCCACGTGTCGAGACTGACGTATTTGCCAAGTTTCGTGAGTTGGTTTGGAGTATTTTACGTTTGGGTCGATTTGTGAAAATTGGGTTTTTCGGGTCCAATATTTTGAATAGAAATATGATATTTTGATTCTCCGACTTTTAATCGATATTTTTTGACTTGTTAACTTATATATGATATTTTGGACTTGCGGGAAGTGATCCGCGAGATTATTACCTATTTGTTTGCCTTTTTCAAGCATAATTGGATTTTTCCTTGAAATTGAATTTCAAGAATTTTGTGATAATTGGATTCTTGGGATTTAATGCGATAATTTCTGATTTTTTGATTCTTGGACGCTGTTTTAGACTTGTGGGATTTGACTCTCAGGGTTGATTCATATTTTCTAGCCATTTTTAGGCAATTTTGGTATTTTACCTATATATAATATATATATATATATATATATATATATATATATATATATATAAATTCTTCAAATGCCTAATTTCGAAAATGTGTTTATGTGAGGGTCGAGACTTTGATTTCAGACCTGGGAGTTTACTCCGGGTTCGAGATCGACCTTCGTTGGTTTTATACTTGGTATATACCTACATCTATATATAAGCTTATATATATATATATATATAATATATATCTATATATATATATATATATATATATATATATATATATATATATATATATACTATAGATTGTAATACTTTATACATAGAATACTCTTTTAGTCTCATATCATTTTTGTTCTCAGATTTAGACTCTTAACCAGCAGCCCCCAACATCGTTCAATCACAACCATGTTCCCTTTCATGACTTATACATATGTATATATATATATATATATATATATATATATATATAATATATATATATATATATATATATATATATATAATAGGATGAGGGAGGTGAGGTGCCACCCTATGGAGGGTGTCTACTTGTCACCCCCCACATGCTATCATCATGCACCCATGTGCATGATGATAGCAGGGGGGTGACAAGTAGACACTCCCCCATGAGGTGGCACCCTACCTCCCTTATTCTCTCTCTCTCTCAAAAAAAAAATATATATAATAATATTATATATAATATATTATATATATATTAATTGTGATGAATGTATAAATATAGGTAATGTAATAATTTCTTGTGATGACTATAGGAAGTGTTTGGACAGATTAGGATCGTCGTTAGGAGTCTAGTTTGATCGAATTGGCCGACAAGTTGACAAAAGTCAACTTTGGGTCAAACTTGATCCAAATCGACTCAAACGAACTCCGAATGACCTGAAATTTTGTGTATGACCAAAAAATTAGTAAACGGACTAGTTGACCTTGAGTTGTGTCACGACCCGCACCCGCTTTTCGGACGCGAGCTCGTGAGCAAGCCAGCTACGTATCGAGCGGACTCCAGCCCGACTCGAGTACGTATAAGATGTCAAAATCATGGGTATCATGTTTAATCTAACCTATATCTCAATCCACAGGAATAATATAACAAGAATGAACAAGTATGGGTCATGGTCTGCAGCCCATTAGCATATTATTCGATTAGACTCCAAGAATAATTTGAGTCTATAAAATAAGCAGAATATAACATGGTACTGAATATAAAGTACGAGAGGATAATAAATACAATAACAATACCTGAATTCCGCAAACGTATCATCACATCTGCCATCCAGAACTACTAGCTAACTCCATGCAATCGCTAAACCTGAAGAGATCATCAGGTCCTCAGAGGACTAGCAAGATACATAATATACAAGCCAACATGTAACAGTACAATATATAAAGATGTAAGGAACAATCAAGGACATCCAACGAGACAAAATGAACCAAGACACAAGATCTAAAACACAAGGATCCTAAGACACTGGCATGCCATACTAGAAATGGCTAATAGGTCAAAGCTATAGACTGCAGTCAAGGCAAGTACTCACAATCTATAGTGTCTCAATCACAGTCAAGGCAAGTACTCACAATCAAGACGGTAGCCAATCCTAGTATAAAATCCTATAGACCGTAGTCAAGGTAAGTACTCACAATCTGTAGAATGTCAAAGTCCAGTCCTACTCAAGTCATGTCAAGTCAAGTCAAGTTATAATCAAGTCGAGGAAATCATGGTGTAGGACTAGACGACTCTATCAAGGAATACATATGAAACTAACACAGTGTAACAGATAGAACTATCATAACGAGAGGAACAAGAATGTGCAGGCAGCTAGAAACATGTAAAGTATAACTATAACAGGATGAGTGTACTAGGCATGGAATAAAGCAATCACGAATGTCAGGAAAAGAACGACATCGAGATGATGAACATGCGTATAAATTATACTGTACAAGTCAAGGTATACTTGCCTGGGGTTTGCACAGAGAACCAACAATGTATCGCCAATCAACAAGTCAGAAAGTCCAAGTCATCACAACTGTCTCCAAAAGCTGAAATAAATATTACCAATGTTCTTAGAATAGTCAAATTAGCTAGGATTGCCTGACCTTAAGTCCAATTCTGGACACAGGGGCAAAACGGTAATTTCGAAGAAAAACGATATCCGTCGTTGGACCCACTTTGCATCAAAAAGCGTGCCAGAGTCCATGGTCTCTAAAGTCGTCAAACTATACGTCTACGGATTCGATTTTCCGATATGAACCCAACCGTATGTCCAAAGTTGGATTTCAGCGGGCCGAGCACAAAATCGTCCGTTGACTCGGACCGTAGGGCCCGCAAAACGGCGTTCCAATTCGACTGTTACAGAATTGGACCAAACTTAGCATAAAGGACCAGAAAAATGATACGGTCCTGTTGGCGCAAGTTTCATCTCGATCTGACGAGTGTGCACAAAGTAATTAGAAAACTTGTACAGAGGCCGATACGGTGAATTTCGACGGATACGCATCAAATTCGTCGCGCACACGCGACCAATTTGAATTCCGTCAAAGCCCACACGACCACGAAACCGTTACGCACCTTTCGATGCCTTCGGTTCACGACCACGTCGCCCGGTTTGGCAGGACGCACGTCGTATCGAAGGTTTTTCTAATTTTTGAAAATAGGTTTTTGTTAAACTTCGGAATCCGATCTCTCGGCACGTAATCGATGAAATCAAATTCCTTAAAAAGGGATTTGAAGCCCTACATGTTGCCAATAAACGTCTTCAAATAGGTTTTCAAAATTATACATGGTTCGGAAGATAATTACGTACAAAGTAGGCAAACTCGACTGTTGTCAGTCCTGTTTTCGAATCAGTTTTTCACCATTTTTGGCATCGATTTTATATCGATTTCGTTTCGATTTAGTTCGAAACAATTCATTGGTGTCGAAGGCCTATAGGTTGGGTTTTCAGCACATATTTCGGTTTGGAAAACGACGAAGGGACAAGGGAGAAAACTTACCGGGAAATCGGAGGCTTGGACTGTTGCTGCTGTCCTGCTGTCCCTTATGCGCACGGCGGTGCGGCCGGCCTCCGGCGGTGCCTGGCCGCGCCCGGCCGTCGGCGCACGCACGTGGGGAGGGTGTCGCCTGGTGTCGGCAATGGTGGAGAGTCGTTAGGTTTTCTGTTCTTTCTCGATTACTCTCTCTATATATGTGTTCGGTTAAATCCAAGTACACCGTCGGGAGAGGGAAATACTGCTCGGGCTGGGAGGTTTAATTAGGCCTGTGGGCTGCTGGGTTTTGGTTGGTTTTATTGTTTTTGTTTTCTTATTCTTTTTCTATTTTCATTCTTTATTTATATACTAATACTATATATTTATATATATTATATATATATATATATATATATATATATATATATATATATATACACCTCAATACGTATGTATATGTATGTTTTCCATAAATAAATTCACTTTATTTATTTTGTATCTGGGAAAATTACAACTGTAGGAATCCGATCTAGAAGACGATCGCTTTATCCTTTGGACTATGCGAAGAAGAAAAGCTCTCAAAATTTTGACAGTAGATATCAATGTCTCTGTACAATGAATGAGAAAAAGAACTCTATTTATAGAGTCAAAACAGTAACTGAAAAGATAACTACCTCACCACTGGTGCATTTGAAAAGTCACGCAGACTCTAAATACACGCAGGGTTAGTGAGTAGTTACTGGACGTGGCCCGTAACTGTTGGACACATGGCATTAGTGCATGGGTCGTGTGCAAGTTACTGGGCACGGCGAGAGAGAGATCGGTGGCATGGCTGCCACGTACTCCAGTTGAAATGAAATCCACGCTGTCTTGCTGAAGGCAAAAATCCACGCAGTTTCGTTGACGCAGACTCGTTGAAGGCGAAATCCACGCAAGCTTTGAAGAAGAATACTTCAGAATTCACGCAGGCTTTGAGAAGAATAACTCAAAAATCCACGCAAACTTGAGGAAGGAGAAGGTTCAGAATCCACGCAAACCGCCAGCTGTCTTGATTTGGCAACGCTTCGTCTGACACAAAATCTCTGACATTGATTATATTGTCAGCCGCATTAAATGAAGATAAGACCCAAAGTCACGCCAACTTGGTGAAGAGTGAGTCTTGCTAAGGAAGATTTCGAAAATCACGCAAAAGACGGCGATGATCTCTCGAGTTCTGTGCATACGTGGCATACGAGGAGACGTTTCTCGACTGCTGTGTTGTCAGTCATTATGATTCTGACGTATGGCTGAGCTGTCTCTGCTGGTGACTTCTAAAGGAGATGGCCAGGCAGAACTTAGCGTATCTTTGTGCTGCTTCTTGGATCACTCTGTGTGACTTGTTCTGATCAACTCAGCGTGACTTTCATTTTTGAGGCCTACAATGTATACATACATATATACGCTCATATACATATATATATAATACATATATAAATACACATATACACATATATATCTGTACATATCTTATATATATTATTATATATATATATATATATATATATATATAGATATATATTTTTATATATATATATATATATATATATATTTTTATTTATTTATATACATACACCACACACACTATATTTATTCATATATCTATTTATATATATATGATACTTCCAAATTTAAACTATAAAATTTTTAATAAATGCTATAACATTTCGAGAATATTTATATCAAAATATTGTCATTATATATACGTATATACACATCCATATCTACACACCTCGTATATACATATCATTAAATACTCAGTTAGCCAAAAATATTAATAATATATAATTCATAGTATAATGCCTTATTTACAAGAATATATATACACACATATATACATACCATTTATATAATAAATGATTTAATAAATATAAATCGTTATCACATAATAACAACAAATAATTTAATGATAATAATAATCCTAATAACAATTAAAATAGTCCAATAATCGTTTTGATGGATACAACAAGCACACTACTCATCTGGCTTCTGAAGATCCTATAAATTTTGTAACACACTATTTAACAATAATAATACCCATAATCTACCTATAACAAATATTTAGAAATAATTGTCAATTCCTAAAATATATATACAAAATATTTGCATTCACCAAATATGTCTACAAGGTCGTATTTGGTCCCACTACATACCCAGGGCTTGGATTTGACTTGGGCTTATTCTGGACAGGTTCGGTACAACCGGGTTCCCGAAAACTCATATAAATTAAATATTAAATAAAAACTTCGGTACGGGTTAAGTCGCAACTTGGCTTGGTTTTCCTAATTAGGACACTCCTATGGCTCGGTATTCCCCTACCATGGCTAAACACTAGTCAAAATACGTCACTGCACTATCCGTGCCATGATTCCTAGTCGTCTGGTACTTCAAAACTCAACCATTGCTAAAATCATCTACCGTAATAATTAACTAAATAAACATTTATAAAATTCTAAAATCGCTATTTAAATCAGATAAATAATTAAAAAAATTTCGGGAAGGGAAGCTACAAATCTACCCACCTTAAAAATAATTTCGTCCTCGAAATTCCAATTCATACTATTCCTTAAATTTAAGGTCTATTATTACCTTAATCTCCTCAAATTTAATTTCTCCAAAAATATTTCATGACCTTCTCTAGTCATTTTATGACTCTGAATACTTGAGGACTTCTACCCACCTTTGGTCATACTACTATTCCAAATATGGTCACTAAAGTCTTACAACTTTCTAATTAGTTGCTAACAATTCTACCGACAGACATCTAGGCATATGACAACTATAATCCCCCATATCTATAAACAACCGAATATTTAATAGTCAAGCAATATTATACTATAAATTAAGAATTTATGATCAATCTAAGACAGCACGATCGTTCGTCACCTCGAAATAAAAGGGACGAGAATCAATAGTACGGAAAGCAAGGAAGTATAATCGAGAGCAAATATGGAATTTTCAAGGACGTAGAGAATTTCTAGGAGAATTTTCAAGGCAGAGTGGATTGAGATTTCTAAGGGTTTAGTCAGTTGTGCAGGCTCGTATCGGTACAGTTACGTAACCGATACGATATGCTCTGACCTGCATGGGCCACCACAAAAACTTGTCATGACCCGCACCCGCTTTTCGGACGCGAGCTCGTGAGCAAGCCAGCTACGTATCGAGCGGACTCCAGCCCGACTCGAGTACATATAAGCTATCAAAATCATGGATATCATGTCTAATCTAACCTATATCTCAATCCACAGGAATAATATAACAAGAATGAACAAGTATGGGTCATGGTCTGCAGCCCATTAGCATATTGTTCGATTAGACTCCAAGAATAATATGAGTCTATAAAATAAGCAGAATATAACATGGTACTGAATATAAAGCACGAGAGGATAATAAATACAATAATGATACCTGAATCCTGCAAACGTATCATCACATCTGCCATCCAGAACTACTAGCTAACTCCATGCAATCGCTAAACCTGAAGAGATCATCAGGTCCTCAGAGGACTAGCAAGATACATAATATACAAGCCAACATGTAACAATACAATACAAAGAGTAAGGAACAATCAAGGACATCCAACGAGACAAAATGAACCAAGACACAAGATCTAAACACAAGGATCCTAAGACACTGGCATGCCATACTAGAAATGGCTAATAGGTCAAAGCTATAGACTGCAGTCAAGGCAAGTACTCACAATCTATAGTGTCTAAATTGCAGTCAAGGCAAGTACTCACAATCAAGACGGTAGCCAATCCTAGTATAAAATCCTATAGACCGTAGTCAAGGTAAGTGCTCACAATCTGTAGAATGTCAAATCCCAGTCCTACTCAAGTCATGTCAAGTCAAGTCAAGTCAAGTTATAATCAAGTCGAGGAAATCGTGGTGTAGGACTAGATGACTCTATCAAGGAATACATATGAAACTAACACAGTGTAACAGATAGAACTATCATAACAGAGAGGAACAAGAATGTGCAGGCAGCTAGAAACATGTAAAGTAAAACTATAACAGGATGAGTGTACTAGACATGGAATAAAGAAATCACGAATGTCAGGAAAAGAACGACAGCGAGATGATGAACATGCATATAAATTACTGTACAAGTTGTCAAGGTATACTTGCCTGGGGTTTGCACAGAGAACCAATAATGTATCGCCAATCAACAAATCAGAAAGTCCAAGTCATCACAACTGTCTCCAAAAGCTGAAATAAATATTACCAATGTTCTTAGAATAGTCAAATTAGCTAAGATTGCCTGTTCTTAAGTCCAATTCTAGACACAGGGGCAAAACGGTAATTTCGGGGAAAAATAATGTCCGCCGTTGGACCCTCTTTGCACCGAAAAGCGTGCTAGAGTCCATGGTCTCTAAAGTCGTCAAACTATATGTCTACGGATTCAATTTTCCGATATGAATCCAACCGTATGCCCAAAGTTAGATTTCGGCGGGCCGAGCACAAATCGTCCGTTGAATCGGACCGTGGGGCCCGCAAAACGGCGTTCCGATTCGACTGTCTCAGAATTGGACCAAACTTGGCATAAAGGACCAGAAAAACGATACGGTCCTGTTGTTGTAAGTTTTGTCTCGATCTAACGAGCGTGCACAAAGTAATTAGAAAACTTGTACAGAGGCCGATACGGTGAATTTTGACGGATACGCATCAATTCGTCGCGCACACGCGACCAATTTGAATTCCGTCAAAGCCCACACGACCACGAAGCCGTTACGCACCTTTCGATGCCTTCGGTTCGCGACCACGTCGCCCGGTTTGGCAGGACGCACGTCGTATCGAAGGTTTTTCTAATTTTTGAAAATAGGTTTTTGTTAAACTTCGGAATCCGATCTCTCGGCACGTAATCGATGAAATCAAATTCCTTAAAAAGGGATTTGAAGCCCTACATGTTGCCAATAAACGTCTTCAAATAGGTTTTCAAAATTATACATGGTTTGGAAGATAATTACGTGCAAAGTAGGCAAACTCGACTGTTGTCAGTCCTGTTTTCGAATCAGTTTTTTACCATTTTTGGCGTCGATTTTATATCGATTTCGTTTCGATTTAGTTCGAAACAATTCATTGGTGTCGAAGGCCTATAGGTTGGGTTTTCAGCGCATATTTCGGTTTAGAAAACGACGAAGGGACAAGGGGAAAACTTACCGGGAAATCGGAGGCTTGGACTGTTGCTGCTGTCCTGCTGTCCCTTGTGCGTACAACGGTGCGGCCGGCCTCCGACGGTGCCTGGCCGCGCCCGGCCGTCGGCGCACGCACGTGGGGAGGGTGTCACCTGGTGTCGGCAATGGTGGAGAGTCGTTAGGGTTTTCTGTTCTTTCTCGATTACTCTCTCTATATATGTGTTCGGTTAAATCCAAGTACACCGTCGGGGGAGGGAAATACTCTGCTCGGGCTGGGAGGTTTAATTAGGCCTGTGGGCTGCTGGGTTTTGGTTGGTTTTATTTGTTTTTGTTTTTCTTATTCTTTTTCTATTTCATTCTTTATTTATATACTAATACATATATATATATATAATATATAATATATATATATATATATATATATATATATATATATATATATACACCTCAATACGTATGTATATGTATGTTTCCATAAATAAATTCACTTTATTTATTTTGTATCTGAGAAAATTACAACTGTAGGAATCCGATCTAGAAGGCGATCGCTTTATCCTTTGGACTATGCGAAGAAGAAAAGCTCTCAAAATTTTGACAGTAGATATCAATGTCTCTGTACAATGAATGAGAAAAAGAACTCTATTTATAGAGTCAAAACAGTAACTGAAAAGATAACTACCTCACCACTGGTGCATTTGAAAAGTCACGCAGACTCTAAATACACGCAGGTTAGTGAGTAGTTACTGGACGTGGCCCGTAACTGTTGGACACATGGCATTAGTGCATGGGTCTGTGCAAGTTACTGGGCACGTGAGAGAGAGATCGGTGGCATGGCTGCCACGTACTCCAGTTGAAATGAAATCCACGCTGTCTTGCTGAAGGCAAAAATCCACGCAGTTTCGTTGACGCAGACTCGTTGAAGGCGAAATCCACGCAAGCTTTGAAGAAGAATACTTCAGAATTCACGCAGGCTTTGAGAAGAATAACTCAAAAATCCACGCAAACTTGAGGAAGGAGAAGGTTCAGAATCCACGCAAACCGCCAGCTGTCTTGATTTGGCACGCTTCGTCTGACACAAAATCTCTGACATTGATTATATTGTCAGCCGCATTAAATGAAGATAAGACCCAAAGTCACGCCAACTTGGTGAAGAGTGAGTCTTGCTAAGGAAGATTTCAAAATCACGCAAACGGCGATGATCTCTCGAGTTCTGTGCATACGTGGCATACGAGGAGACGTTTCTCGACTGCTGTGTTGTCAGTCATTATGATTCTGACGTATGGCTGAGCTGTCTCTGCGTGACTTCTAAAGGAGATGGCCAGGCAGAACTTAGCGTATCTTTTGTGCTGCTTCTTGGATCACTCTGTGTGACTTGTTCTGATCAACTCAGCGTGACTTTCATTTTTGAGGCCTACAATGTATACATACATATATACGCTCATATACATATATATAATACATATATAAATACATATACACATATATATCTGTACATATCTTTATCTTTATATATATATATATATATATATATATATATATATATATATATATATATATTAATATATATAATATATATATATATATATTTATTTATATACATATATAAATATATATATATATACATACACCACACATATATATATATATATATATTATATATATAATATATATATATATATATATAGATATATATATATATATATATATATATATATATATTATATCTATATATTTACAATTATATTATATATATATATATATATATATATATAGATATTATATATATATATATATTTATTTATATACATACACCACACACACATATATTTATTCATATATCTTTTATATAATATGATACTTCCAAATTTAAATAACTATAAAATATTTTTAATAAATGCTATAATATTTCGAGAATATTTATATCAAAATATTGTCATTATATACGTATATTACACATCCATATCTACACACCTCGTATATACATATCATTAAATACTCAGTTAGCCAAAATATTAATAATATATATATTCATAGTATAATGCCTTATTTACAAGAATATATATACACACATATATACATACCATTTATATAATAAATGATTTAATAAATATAAATCGTTATCACATAATATAAATCGTTTAGAATGAAGCTATAAATAAGCCATAGATTACTTCTTTCCTTCTTTACTTGCTTTTGAAAGAGAGAACCCACAGAAGAGAACTTCATCTTCGCCGACGAACTCCTTCTTCCCCGACTTCCTTTTCTCCTTTCTCAGTCGAAATGGCTCCCAAGAAAGCTGATGCTCAGGCCAAGGGAAAGCCCCTGCAACTTCTTCGCGTGCCACTACTGACAGACTTCCTCGACAGGAAGTTCCGCAAGCTCCTATGCATCGTAAGTGATGGAAGAACATGAACTGTTGAAGACGAGTTTGATGAAGATGAACTCCACATAGAACTTTTTAGGATCTTAAAATAATAAACTTCAGAAATATATCCCCCCTTCTTAGGGCAAAGGATATTAATAAAGTATGCCTCCCTCTTTAGGGTCGGCCATACTTCACATCTTCGTGTTTACGAAGCTCTGTGTTCCACGCAAAAGGAGCATGACTCTCATGATTCTGCGTGACTTTTTACGTTGGCAGAAATGTCCATGTTGAAATAGTTACGCAGCTTTCAGGATGACGCTGCGTGATTTTTCACATGTTGACAGAGATATCAATGTTGAATTATTCACGCAGACTTCTGAGAGTCATCTTCTGGATAGATTAGTCTTCATCCTAATCTGTCTGGACTTTGCGTGAATAACTCACTCAGTATGTCATGGTAGTATATCCATATAGAGTCTATATCTGACTTTGTCTTCTGCCATTTCTTGTAGTGAACATCCGAAGCGAAGAAGCAGATTTTGAAGGGTGCTTGAGTATCTCATTTAAGCATGATTTATCTCATGTAACATTCCCTCAATTTGATCTTCCTGAAGCAAGACTATCATTGTTGGCCAATCAAGACCACACAACCTTACTCTGCTTGATGAATGGACAACCTTTTCAGAGTCTGGATCTGGTATCCCACAAGAAACCAGCATTCTTATTCGGAGATGCTATAGCACAAAAATCTCAGCCGAAGGGCATCAGGGAAAAGGTGTGTTTCTGCTTTGAGGGGGATGTGAAACAACCTATGTACTGGCCAAAGGTTTCCCGGGGTTTATCAATCATGAGACTTATGCATGCCAGCTATCCGAGAAAGATGTCCTGGTATTTGACAGAATATCAGCAGGCGAAGGCAAGCCGTATTATTTACAGGAAGGAGGGATTTTTCAGTGCCCCGGAGGATCATGTATCAGTATTTCGGGGTTTGAAGCCTGGATGCATACCACCTGAAGACTCAGCCATATTGATGCCATTCAGGATGCCCATTTTCATAAATGAATTCATGTCTAACAAGAATGCATTCTATCCCACCGACTCGACACCGAGGATGAACGGCCTAATGAATCAGGAGAATGTGAGATGGAAGACTTTGGTCAACTGGGCTTTGGAGAATTTCGCGACTGAGCTGAAGAAGATAAATCTCTATGATGCCGTCGTCAATTCATCCTACGGCTTCAAGCCCAACCCTTTCCTATTCTTAGCTTTGGTTGAGAGATATAATCACAGGACGGGGACCTTTATGACTCCGAAAGGAGAGATGGGCTTCGCCCTTCATGAGATGGAATACATCTCACACCTGCCTTCAGGCTCGCTGCCGTATGAGGAATATGTTCCTACAACAGAGGAACTGAACTTTCTGTCAGAGAAGAACCCAGAGATGGTCCATCTATTTGAAGAGATGATGTGCCATTTTGGCACATGCACTCTATATTACAAGGGTTCCAAGGATGAAGCTGGCAACCACATTCAGAAGTGGATGTCCTACCTTTTCATGAACCGTGAGAAGGATGAAAAGAAAATAAATGAGAAGAGGTGGTATCGGATCAGCAACTTCAAACCTCTTTCTGAAAGTGAAATCACTCATTTGCTGGAGAAATATGATTGCAAAGATTTCACGATTACTGAAGACTGGTACGAGTTCAAAGCCGGAACCACTTTCAGCTCTTATGTTAGACAGAGCGGAAAGAGCCTGTCAAGGAACGGTCATCTGGCCGGATTCCTATCCCTGTGGTTAAGAAGATTCATCATTCCTGGCTCCAGCTCTTTGGACAGGATACACAGAGGTGTTATCTTTGCAGCAGTGCGCCTTGTGTATGGTTACAAGCTGGATTTGTTATCGGCGATGACCTGTAGGCTAAATGCAGGTCTCCGGAATTTTGTCACTAATATGTTGTCTGCTCAGAGGATGATGACTGAAGAATTCCCAAGAATAGAGATGCCCTTCACGTATCTTTATGGTTGGCTTCTCCTTCATCATGATGGTCTGATACCTCCAGGGGCAGGAGAAAGTAGCAGTCTTTTTCTGGAGAGGTACTCTGGAGAGACGTTCTGGAAGGTTCACACCCTCCCAGAATGTAGAAATGTATTGAATAGGGCGTCACATTGG
>JANAVB010002096.1:0-67998 GCA_029216955.1 Iris pallida | reverse complement strand
TTGTGAATTTTGTCATCGTCCTTTTCTTTTGCTGGTGTTGTGAACGGATGAATCATCAAGCACTTCATAAAATATGCTGTGTACAAGAGGCAGTTGGGTGCTTTTTGTTGTGGGCAATTTGAACGAAAGTTCGTATTTGTGCTTTCATACTCTATCGTCGCCTTGCATTTTTGCCTCATCATGTCAATTTTTCTCCTGATAATAGGCTCTAAGACCTCCCTCATATATTTTGCTTCTGTCTTGCTCGATTCGTACGTGTTTTGCACCAAGGAGTTGTAGTGTGCCCACTCGTATGAGCTGAAGTTGAATGTCAGGAGTGTATAGTATTTTTTAACAATATCATCAAAGACAGGAATGAATAGCCATTCTATGTCGTCCTGTAAACCCATGATTAGGTCATCGACATCTGTTTTGAAATTTTTAATGGCACCGACTTTTGCATCTTCAACACGAGCATTGCGAATGATGGACTGTTTTCCAAAAAACAAAGACATAATAACATTAGTTAGTTTCATCAGTGTACACATGAATAGGATGGATGTTTTAGTTTTGATTCTTACCAATGTGTGGGGCAACATAAATGCAGACCACTTATGTTGCACCTCTTGTGAACTTGATTGTGGTTCACTTCTTGATTTTTCTTGTTCTTCTTTCATCACCATTATTATTATGTTTAGTATAGCAGCCTCTATGTCTTGATAGTTGAATATGTCTTACATGTCTAATGATGTCAGAATAATTTCAACTTTATTTTGACTTGGAGCAGAATAATATACAAGATTACTGCACATAAGTTTAGTTCAGTTAGATTAAATCAATAGAAATGGACAAAAATAATTGTGAAAAAAGACAAAGGAATATAGAAGAATACATACAATGGAGCCATCTTTTTTTGAATACGAGGTCCTTGTAAAGCTGTTTCAGCTCTTCATCTGTCTCATTCCAAAGCCCGAGGTCCTCGCATTCCCTGAGTATGTCGCCATTTTTTACCAGTTCTGCAATTCTGGCTTCTTCTTTGGATGTTGAATCATCATTCTTATTGTTTTTTTGCTATGGGTTTGGGTTGAGGTTTTGGCTTCGGAGCGTCTTTAAGCTTCTGCCTTTTTGTTGTATGTCACGACCCGCACCCTAGAGTAAGGGCACGAGAAGTGGATACGTCCAGCCTACGCCGCAGTGTAGGCGGTAGAACGCTGTCCTAGGTTACTATCTAATCAACAACTCACGCAATTATATAATGTACTTGTCAAATCTCAACTCCGAACGAAGGACAAGTATAGATATAATGAATCTCAATCACAGTCTAAGAACGATAAGATAACACAGAAGTTTATAACTAAAGACTAACAACAACATTTAAAACTACTAAATAATAATATCTCAAATAACTCAAATACAAACTCGTATCTCAAGTTATTAAAATTCAAATTCTAAAACATGAAAACTAAACCAAGTCTACTAGCTAGTCTCCCGATCACTCCTGAGTGTCGGGGCCATAGGTAGCTACGTCATCTCCTGCTCCAAGGCAAGTAGGGCAAACGTCCTCAGGGCAGTCATCTGTAATATTTTCAATAGGTCCAGTCAGGACAGGAACGAGTACAAATCATCAAGAAATTCCAAGTAAATGACATAGAACTATAAAGCAGTTATAGACAGTTTTATTGATGAATATGGTAGTTTGTATACAGGTGATGGTATAGAGAAACAGTTAAGGTACAAGGAATGTAAGGCAAGTAAAATAAGAGAAGAATCATAGCAAATAAGACTGTAAATAGAAACTAGCTGAACTAGAGCAACATGATATAAGTCCAGAATGTAAATATAACAAGTGCAAAACCCAATTAAATCCAGACAACATGAATCTGATACCAGGTGATTCCAGTACAAGATGAGTCCAGTATAAGATGATTCCAGTCAGTGATCAAAGGTTCCAGGGTGAGTCCAGCCTATACTCTAATAGTGTGTTTTAAAATACCGAGATCGACATGTAAACGGCTGTAGGTAATACGGCACACCGCACACTTGGCCAAGTGTGGGATGGCTATCGTTCCAGAATAATTCTAAGGGAGTGGTTCCAGTATTTGGGAATGTTCACATGTCTACTCCAATATTTTCCCGCCCACAAGTACAAGTGAATCCAGAAACGACACGAGAAATAGAGATGAGTCCAGCCAAACATAATGATACCAGCAAACGATTCCAGAGTGATTCCAGTAGGTGGTTCCAGTAGTGATTCCAGAGGGTAGTTCCAGTAGTGGTTCCAGAAGGTGATGCCAGTAGTGGTTCCAGAAATAGAGGCCAGACAGATGGTATGTGTGTCGCATACATGAATCCAGAAATATCCACACGTGTTGTAAGAATCACATAGAACTAACTAGAACTGAAGTACAGTAATTGACAAGTAAATGAAAGAACTATCAGATAATGTACTCGCCTGTTACTCTGAAAAGAGTAATAAAATGTCAGATGTCTGCACCGGAGTCACAAAGTCCTAAATAGAGCAATACAGGTTATAACATGCCCAGAATGGTAAATAAATACATACAATGCAATCTACATGATTTCTAGGTCGATTTAGGTCAAAGTCAACTCTAAGTCAAACCTGGTCAACTGGCTAATCAAACTAGGTCCAAGTCAAACTTGGTCAACTCTGGGTCAACCCCAATCAAGTACACTAGTGAAACTTGGTCAATCTTAGTCTAGTCAAGTCTCACTAGGCCTATCCCAAGTCTATACTAGCAATCTAGCACAATTACAAGCCAACTAGGCTATACAAGCCAACCACACACCTTAACTGGACATCCATGCCATAAACATAGGTTATGAGCCATAGGCTAGAGGCCATAGGCTAATTACACATTCACACATCATGTATATTTACTGATTTAATATAAATTATCATACACATATATATGTCTATACCACATTACTATTTATCAAGTATATAGAATATATATATATATATATATATATATATATATATATATATATATATATATATATATATATATATATATATATATATATATATATATATATATAGTGAGATAGAGAGGGGATACATGGTATTCAAGTGTGTGTGTGTGAGTCATGAGTGAGAGTGAGGCATGAGTGATATCTAAAAAAACAGTGTGAGATATTAAGAAGTCAGTGGCATGTTAAATAGTGGAGATAACTGGTGGATGTGTGCCAAGGCATGGCATTGGGGTATGTGTGTGATACATGTGTATAACTCAGGAATTCAATATTAGAATTCCTTAGTAAAGGTTCTCAGTTATTTTAATGTTCAAAGTGTGTGTGTATGTGTATATGAAAAAGAAAAAAAATAGTATGATATGTGTCTTGACAGTTAGGTAATAGGAATGGCAGTTATAACAGGATTCAGTGTGGCACACTTTGACAGTGAACTAATACACATACATGACTGATCATGGCAAAGAACTGAAACTGAACTCAACTCAATATGGCAAGGGGCTGAACAAGGGTCTGCACAGGCAAGGGGTTTTCATTTAAACAGTGCACATGTGTGTCTCGGGCTTCTAGATGTAACTCAGTCTTACAAGACTCAAACCTAGGTATCTCTTACATCAATCTCAGGAATATCAATATTAGAGAATTCAGTTCATGCATTAATCAGTTTCAAACATAATCATCATTACCTATCATGCACATGAAAACAGTGTGATAAAATAGAGTTTTAGTTTTCAGAAAACTGAAATAAGTGACAGGTTAATGAAATATCACTCAGAGATTTACAATGGGTGTTATGTGATTGATAAGAGGATTGAATGTACATGGTCAATTATACTTCTCAGGAAATCTGAGATTAAATCTCAGGAATGTGGCAAGGGAATGAAGGGAATGCGAAATCAGAATTTTAAATGATAGTTAGTTATACTCTCTGTGTATTTCAATAACAGTGAACCAAAACTCACATACAAGCAGTGCATCAACCAATACAATGCACTGATTGTTCTCAGGTTATCCAGAGATTTAAATCTCAGTTTATATACAATTTTATCACAGGGAAAACTGGAAATTAAGTTATGTTGCTCGAACTCCATATGCAACCCAACCAATCTAATTTCGAAATTCCTATGCTGTGTTAACATCAAACCAAGGGACTCAACCTAACAGTGAACTAATCACAAGGGTAATTGAATCACATGGCTATTTATCATTCAAAATTAGTTTAGAAAGGGAAGAAACTAAAATCAGAATTTAAACTCGAACATATAACAGTCTACTCATAGCACAACCCAAACCCACACTCGAAATTCCATTCCTCTAGTATAAAACCTAACCCATCATGTAAAACCAACCTAGCAATAACCAATACATGTGTGTGAATCAGATATGGCAAATAAACATCAAATTAAATCGGGTTAAACAGAATTTAATTCAGAAAACTCAACAAGAACACATGGTATCAGTAAATACATTTAAAAACATTATTTTCGAATTAAAAACCCTAAATAAATTAGTAAATAAAAAGTGCAGGCAGGTGTACACATGACATGTGTCATGGGGAGGGTGTTCGTGTCCAACAAAGTGGACACGAACGTGTCCAGAGCAGAAATGAAAGTGTCAGGAACAGTGTAGAACACTTCCTCGTGCGGCCAGTCCCCAATAGATTGGACACGACACGAAGCATCTGACACTACGTGCACTTGGACACGGGTAGCCCAACTATAGGGCTACCAGGTCGATACAACACGATTTGTCGAAGTTGTGTCTACACGCAATACGAAGGGCGTATCAGAATGCGATCTTCTGCGCGCACTGTGCAGTGTAAAACCAGTGCACGTGTCCGTACTCCATCGACACGACACGACTCGACACGAAACTTCGGGGGAGGCTTGACAGACATTGCCCCTACCCCCATGTCAAGTTTGAAGTGTCCACGTGTCCTGTGTAGGGAGGAATAGAGGTCGGGTAGCAGGACACTGCACGACAGCGTCGTGTAGCGTGTTCGTGTCCAATTTGGACACGGACACGACACAGTTTCGTGCTCAGTCCTAGGGTTTTGTGATCTACACTCCAAAACCTATTTTTTCATTCAATTATTTTTTGAAAATAACACCTTTTAATTCTCACAAGCATTTCAACAAACAAGTTATTAAAAACACCGATACGTGTCCGATACGGACACGAAATGGACACGAATTCCTACCAAACTTGGGCTACACTTAAGGGAACCCTAAATGAATGCATCTATGGGAAGAAATCAGAATTTTACTAGGGTTTGTAGGGTTTTACCTATTGAGTGCTTAAACTCAAAGTAAATGGCCTTGATTCGACGTCTTCTTCGGTTTTCTCCGGTTCAATCGTCCTCGAACCTTGCTAGCAAGAACCCACAAGTATCCTCTACTGTTGGGGATGATGGTGCAATTGATTTGACTCAATTTGGGCTCAATTTGGATTAATGGGGAGAGTTTTAGGGAAGAACAAGTAGGGCTTTTTCTAGGGTTTGTAAAAGAGGCCAAGGCTTTGTTAATGTGACTTTATAGGAGGGGGGGGGGGTCTTGTGTGGCTGTTGAAATCATTAGGGTTAGGGTTTTAGATGAGTGGTTGAGGTTGCTCCAACAATTTCCAAGGCTTCCTATTGGTTAAGGCTTCTTTCCACAAATATCTCAAAAGGAAATATCTTCCCTAATAATATCTTGATATTACTACCTTGGCACTTAGTAGGAATGTTCTAATCCTAATTTTAACCTCATGACTAATCTAGGTTAGGTTAACTTCTAGGTTAAGGCTTCACTAAAAGACTAGCACAATATTTAATTAATATAAACTACAAATTTACAAAATTGTCAAAATGACCAAAATACTCTTAGGCTAAAATTTGGTAATATGAAATTATAATCACGTGACTAGTTTCCCTTGGTCATGGTTAGTCTCTAGGTTTAGCAAAACTAGGGTTTAACTAGTTAATCATCAAAATCACCAATCACTATTTTAAATAGTTTTAAATTAATTAAAAAACACAAAAAAATCACAATATGATTTAAATATCATTATTAAATGATTATAATTATAAAATTTCAAAATTGCCCTTATTTGGAAAACTGGGTGTTACATTGTATTCTTCCCTTGGGAAGTAAAATCATCATTAGTCATTACATCTGATGGTTTTGGCCTCCTCTTCCCCCCTTCCTAATGCTGTTTTGCATACTTCTGGTTCGACAGGTTTGTCAGGTTGTTTTTTGGAACTTGTTGAGGCTGTATAATCTGCAATACATCAATTACGACTTTTTGATTATTGATTTCAGCATCCTTTTCAATGGCTTCTTTACTCAACAATTCAACTTCCCCTTGAAGCTTGTTTTTCTCATCAGTGAGCCTTTTATTTGCTCGTCTCAGCTGCTCTGTTATTTGCACAGATATAAAACAAATATCAATGAAAGGTACGATGTTAATGAAAAAAAAAATAAAGAACATTCTCAGTTTTAACAATGGAAAAGACATTCTCCGTTTCATTAGTACACGGAGAATGACATTCTCCGTTTTAATTTAAACGAAGAATATCATTCTCCGTGTTAAATAACACAGAGAATGTCATTCTCCCTATACTAATGACACGGAGAATGTCATTCTCAGGTGTAATTTAAACGGAGAATGTCATTATCCGTGTGACAATAGGATTTAACATTCTCCGTTTAATCTAAAACGGAGAATGTCATTCTCCGTGTAATTATACACGGAGAATTGTTCATTCTACTACATGTAACAAGCAGAATGTCATTCTCCGTGTTACTTAAAACGGAGAATGTCATTCTTCCTGTATTTTAACACGCAGAATATCATTCTCCGTGTTAAATTAACACGGAGAATGAACAATCTCCTGCAACATAAAACGGAGAATGGCCATTTAACTGCAATAAAACATGGAGAATGACAAATCATAAATATACAAAAGAGCAAATTTTATCTTGTGTTGCATCCTTTTCAATTGCTGCTTTATTCAACAATTCAATCTTCTCTTGAAGCTCTTTTTTCTCCTGAACAAGCCTGTTATTTGCTCGTCCCAGTTGCTCTGTTATTTTCACTGTTATAAAACAAACAAGAATGAAAGGTACGATGTGAATTAAAAAAAAGTTAAAGATTTCTCAATTTAACAATGGAAAAGACCATTCTCCGTGTCAATTTAACACAGAGAATATCATTCTCCGTATTAAATGACACGGAGAATGACATTCTCCGTGTTAAATTGACACGGAGAATGTCATTCTCCGTGTTAAATTGAACGGAGAATGTCATTCTATTGTAATAAAACTTGTAGAATGACAAATCACAAATTTAAAAAAGAGAAGATTTTACCTTGTGCTGCATCCTTTTCAATTGCTGCTTTATCCAACAATTCAATCTTCTCTTGAAGCTCTTTTTTCTCCTGAACAAGCCTGTTATTTGCTTGTCCCAGCTGCTCTGTTATTCTCACTGTTATAAAACAAACAAGAATGAAAGGTACGATGTGAATTAAAAAAAAGTTAAAGATTTCTCAATTTAACAATGGAAAAGGACCATTCTCCATGTCAATTTAACACGGAGAATATCATTCTCCGTATTAAATGACACGGAGAATGACATTCTGTGTGTTAAATTGACACGGAGAATGACATTCTCCGTGTTAAATCACACGGAGAATGACATTCTATTGTAATAAAACTTGTACAGTAGAAACTCTATAAAATAATACACTTGGGACCACCAAAATTTATTAATTAAAAGAGTTATTAATTAATCGATAAATTAATAATTATTAATTTATATATTAATTAATATTTTATTAATTTATAGTAAAATACTTACGTAGTTTACAAACACCTTTCAAGCTTCCACTTAATTATTGTATACAATGCATGTGTATATCAAATGAAGGGCCCAATTTGAAAGAAACCTTCAATCTCCCACCTTATTATGCTTCTTGTGTTCAGTGTATCACTTTATGGACATTAAAAATATTTTCTATATAGTAGTTTACAAACACCTTTCAAGCTTCCACTTAATTATTGTATACAATGCATGTGTATATCAAATGAAGGGCCCAATTTGAAAGAAACCTTCAATCTCCCACCTTATTATGCTTCTTGTGTTCAGTGTATCACTTTATGGACATTAAAAATATTTTCTATATAAATACAAGATCAAAATAGGTTAACACAAACAAATCATACACACAACATGGCTTCCCATCTTAAAGGTGTGAAAAAAACAACAATGACAGACGAGATTCGAAGAGCATTATGCAAGCACAACAAGGATAATCCAAGTCTCACTCAAAAGCAATTGCAAGAATGGGTTCATAGTAACTATGGTTTGCAGGTGAGTCAAGCGACAATATCGAATACAGTTAAGCGGTCTTTAGAGTATCTCTCACTTGCTCCCAAAAGAGGCGATGTTAAGCGACACAAACCGGCAAAATTTCCTGACCTAGAAAAATCTCTCTATGAATGGATTCTTCAATATCAAGAACATGTGAATATGACAGGTGAACTAATCATCGAGAAGGCAAAAAAGTTCATGAAAGATATGTATCCAGTGGATACTCCAGACTTTACTTTTTCTATTGGTTGGCTTGGAAAGTTCAAAGCAAGATATGGAATTAAAAATTTCTGGCGTTTCGGAGAGAGTGGATCTGTTGAAATGGAGGGCATGGAGGACAAATTAAAATCCATAAGAGACAAAGTTGATCAGTTTGAAATGAAAGACATCTTTAATATGGATGAAACAGGTTTGTTTTTTATTATTTTATTTTATATTTTGTACTTTAGTGATGTAATTATTTACATGTTTTGATCTTAAACAGGTTTGTTTTTTAGACTTCAACCGGATCATTCCCTTGCAACAATGCAGCTTGAAGGGAAAAAACAAGACAAGGAAAGACTAACTGTTGCTATTTGCTGTAATGAGGACGGTTCGGAAAAACTTCCTTTATGGATTATTGGGAAATATGCTAAACCAAGGTGCTTCAAGAATGTAAACTTGAACAGTCTGAACTGTGAGTACCGTGCTAACAAACGAGCTTGGATGACTGGTGTGTTATTTGAAGAATATGTTCGCCAACTTGATAAAAAAATGGTTGGAAGAAAAATTCTCTTGATTGTGGATAATTGCCCTGCTCATCCAAAAATTATTGAAGGATTGCGAAATGTTGAATTATTTTTTTTGCCACCAAACACAACTTCAAAAATTCAACCTTGTGACGCGGGGATCATACGAGCTTTTAAGATGCATTATCGTCGTCGATTTTATAGAAGTCTTTTGGAGGGTTATGAATTAGGGGTTCCAAATCCAGCAAAAATAAATGTGTTAGATGCAATAAATCTTGCAATTTCAGCATGGACTATGGATGTTCGTGCAAATACAATTGCGAACTGCTTTCGTCATTGTAAACTTCGATCAACAGATAACGTAACTTTTGAGAACTCAGATGAAGGTGGTGAAAGCACTCAAGAACTCCAGAATTTGATCAAAGAGTTGGGTTATCGCAATGCAATGGATGTCGAAGATGTTCTGACTCACCCAGAAGAAAATATAGTTGCACAGTTGTTGACTGATGAAGAAATTATTGAAAGCGTTATTGGAATTAATAAAGTTGATATCGATGAAGAAGATGATGAAAGTTCTACAATGGAGCCCCCTTCGCGAAACGAAGCTATTAAAGCGGCAATCACATTGAACAATTTCTTGTTGAGCTATGAGAAAACAACACCAGAAGTTCTTACCATGCTAAGGAAAATTAGAGACGAGATTCAAGGGGAAATTGATTTCAACAAAAAACAAAAGACAATTGAGTCATTTTTCAAGAAACCTTCATAAATCATTCATGTAATATGCTATATATAAGGAATTATTAATTTATATTTTATATGGGGTCTGAAGAAATTATCAAAAATGTATTATCTTATAATTTTAGCGAATTATTAATTTAGCACCCTATCCCCGAGTCGGGACCGGCCAAAAATATTATCTTAGAGAGTTTATTAAATAATCGAGTATTAATTTATAGAGTTTCTACTGTAGAATGAAAAATCACAAATTTAAAAAAAAAGATTTTACCTTTTGCTTCTAGCTCTTTAACTCTGTTATTGAGCATTGCATTATCATCGAAAAGTTCATGGTTCTGTGATCTCAAATCCTCCAATTGCTTCACTGAACCATCTATTGTGCTTCTGATTGCACGTTGATGGGCTTCTTGTACAAGCAGATCAGAATTCTGTCTTTTGATTTTATCTAGTTCATGTGCCGAGCTCTCCATATCAGCTTTGACTGTACGGAGTTGTGCCTCTAGATCTTTAATCTTTTCGAGGAGCTTCTCGTTCTGCGTCAGAAGATCAGAATTCGGTCTTCTTAATTCCTCCAATTCCAGTGCCAAGCAACCAATTGTGTCGCTGATTTCGACTTGTTCGGCACTAACCTCAGCACCAGGTATCCTTTTTTCCCTTGTCTCTCCCCTTCCCTCTTGTGGAATGTCTTCTTCTAGAGGTTCCTCACCTTCCAGGTGTCCTCCTTCTTGTCCAACAGATATGACCAAGTTTTTAAATATGTACGGAGAATCCATTTCCTGGGGGTACTCGGTCCTGAGGAAGGTTGAGATTCTGTACCCATCCCATGTGAAAAATCTTGGGTAATCTGTAATTGGTTCAAACTTCCTTTCCAGAAGGGTAGTATGTTCTGCAAACCAATATAAGAAGTATATTGTACAACCTTCCATCTTGGAGTAAACATCGGAGTAATCCCCTCCCACACATTTACTTGTACTCCTTTTTAAACTATCCATGACATATTCCAGTATTAACCTTGGCCAGCATATACTGTTGATAGCTTCTATGCTGTCCACCAACGTGAAGAATTTGTACGGCAAACTTGAACCGTCAGTTTTAGTGAAAAATATAGTTTGGCACAAGTGGAAGATCAACAGCTTGGCCAAATCCTCTGGATTAGCAGTCTTATATCTATTACGAAGCTTCTGTAATAATTCGAAGAACTTATTTTTCACTTCCTGGTTAGTTACTTTTCCTTGTGTGCCCTTGGAATTAGTCAGCAACCTTGTAAAATGCGTTGTACACAGGTTAAAAGATACTGGTGCTGGTGGATGTTTCTGTGTCTCCATTACCAATTTTATGCAGTTAAAATCAGTCTCGCTTTCTTCCATAAGCGGTAGACCGAAGATGGTTGCCACATCATTGACGCTTGGCACTATTTGGACAGTGTTGCTCAACTGAAAGTAAACAAAACCTTTCTTGTCTTCCCTGTAGGTTCCTATCAAGTTCTCGAGGCCTTCTGTTGCCTTCGCCAATTCCTTTGTCTCAACTCTACTTTTGTAGAATATCTCAATTAAGTTCCAGAAACCGGTATTCTTTAAAGATTTAATGACTGGCTCGGGTAAACATTCGCCATTTATAGTGACAACCTCCATAAGTTCTAGAGTTGTTTTGAAAGTAACACGGAAAACTCTAGAATCCTTATTCCTGATAGTGGTTTTTTCTACAAAACAAGAAAAAAAAACATAAACAATAAATTAGATTTATGATAACTGTTATCCATTGATATAAGAAGAAAATGGTCATTATCCGTTTACTTTTAAACGAAGAATGACATTCTCCGTGTTAAATTAAACGGAGAATGGCCATTCTCCGTGTTAAATTATAAGGAGAATGACATTCTCCGTATAATTTAGCACGGAGAATGTTATTCTCCTTGTAAATTTACAAGGAGAATGACATTCTCCGTGCTAAATTATACGGAGAATGACATTCTCCCTGTAAATATACAAGGTGAATGTCATTCTTCGTGTTAAATTATACGGAGAATGTCATTCTCCCTGTATTTTAACACGGAGAATGTCATTCTCCGTGCTAAATTATACGGAGAATGTCATTCTCCTTATAATTTAGCACGGAGAATGACATTCTCCGTGTATTTTAACACGGAGAATGTCATTCTCCGTGTTAAATCACACGGAGAATGACATTCTCCGTGCTAAATTCATACGAAAAATGATATTCTCCGTGCTAAATTATAAGGAGAATGACATTCTCTCTGTAAATATACAAGGTGAATGTCATTCTCCGTGTTAAATTATAAGGAGAATGACATTCTCTCTGTAAATATACAAGGTGAATGTCATTCTCCGTATAATTTAGCACGGAGAATGACATTCTCCGTGCTAAATTATAAGGAGAATGACATTCTCCGTGCTAAATTATAAGGAGAATGACATTCTCCGTATAATTTAACACGGAGAATGACATTCTCCGTGTTAAAATACAGGGAGAATGACATTCTCCGTATAATTTAACACGGAGAATGACATTCACCCTGTATATTTACACGGAGAATGACATTCACCTTGTATATTTACAGGTAGAATGTCATTCTCCGTATAATTTAGCACAGAAAATGTCATTCTCCTTATAATTTAGCACGGAGAATGTCATTCTCCGTGCTAAATTATACGGAGAATGTCATTCTACCTGTAAATTAACAAGGAGAATGACATTCACCTTATATAACAGGGAGAATGACATTCTCCCTGTATTTTAACACGGAGAATGTCATTCTCCGTGTTAAATCACACGGAGAATGACATTCTCCGTGCTAAATTTACAGGAAGAATAACATTCTCCGTGCTAAATTATAAGGAGAATGACATTCTCCGTGCTAAATTGTACGGAGAATGACATTCTGTGTGTTAAAATATAAGGAGAATGTTATTCTCCGTATAATTTAACACGGAGAATGTCATTCTTCCTGTAAATTTACAGATAGAATGACATTCTCCGTTTAATTTAGCACGGAGAATGTCATTCTCCGTTTTAAAATACACGGAGAATGTCATTCTCCGTGCTAAATTATACGGAGAATGTCATTCTCCGTGTGATTTAACACGGAGAATGACATTCTCCGTGTTAAAATACAGGAAGAATGACATTCTCCTTATAATTTAGCACGGAGAATGACATTCACCTTGTATATTTACAGGGAGAATGTCATTCTCCGTGTTAAATCACACGGAGAATGATCAATACCATTCTTAGTGACATTTAACATGGAGAATGATCAACGAATCATGAATATAAGTTAAAGTTATACCTTCTTTTTGGATAGCAGGCTTCTTCTCCTTATATGCAACTTTTTTAGTTATCCGTTTCTTTGATCCTCCGTCATTCCCTTTTGAATTTGATGATGATGATTCTCCGTCACTCTCTTTTTGATAATCTGCTTCTTGATTTGGTAATGTCTTCAATTGTGACGATATTGTGCGAATGTCTCGAATGAGAGGGACGTTTAAAATTTTTTGGAGGAGAAACCCTAGATTTTGGAGGAACGTTTGAAGATTTTTGGAGAAATCCTAGATTTTGGAGGAGAAACAGATCGTCTTATCGAAGAAGAGAGAGTACGAAACATTTTTTTGCTTTTTGTTTTTGAATAACAGGGTTCGGGTTTGTTTGGAAAAAAAATTATAAGGAAGGGCAAAAAGGTCATTCGAACCCCGCTTTTATATATTAATAGATAATTCTGGGCACGCGATGAAATGTTATTATGCTGTGGGTTTTACATAAAACTTTTGCAATTTTTGGGTATTTCATAAATTTTCCCATATATGTATATGTATGGTTTTTTCTATAGGCACCACCAAAAATGTTTGGGGGCAGCCCTTACTTGGAGGCAGCCCATGAATGTGAAAAAATTGCTAGCGGATACCCAAAACTTGCTAGGGGGCAGCCCAACCCCAAACCAAAAATTTCACTCTCATTTCTATTCTTCACTCTCTCTCCTCAAGAAGAAAAGAAAAAGCTCTCTCCCTCTCCTAAATCCTAATTTCTTCCTCTCCTAAACCCTAATTTCTCAATCCCTCTACGAAGATTCTCGAAGAGATGACCCGCAAGTCAAAGCAACCAGAATCCAGGTACGTTCTTCCCTAATTTCTTCGAGATTTTTTTACATTATATTCGAAACCCTAGAATTTGTTTAATCTTGAAAAAGTTTGGTAAAATAGGTTTATAATCTCTTGCACGTTCTCTTCCCTAATTTTCGAACACAAGAAACCCCAAATTTATGTTGAACCCCTAACCCTAGAATACTACAAAGTAGGATGTCGTTGTGGGAGTTCGAATTCACGACAGTAGGACTGCCAGGCATGTGGAAGTCCTAATGAAAATTAGGACTGCCACAGTCCTGGCAGTCCTCTAATTTTTGAACACAAGAAACCCCAAATTTATGTTTCACAAGAGGACTGCCAGGACTGTGGCAGTCCTAATTTTCATTAGGACTGCCACATGCCTGGCAGTCCTAATGTTATGACATATGGGAGTTGGGTAAGTGCATGTTGTTTCTATTACTTAATAAGTGTATGTTGTCATGCAGTCCACCGGCCGCTAACAAAAGAATACGGCCCACCGTGTCAAAACGGAAGGAACGTGTGGAACGTCCTCTCGAGCGTCCGATAATAATTACCGAACCGGCACCCGAAGCTCGGTCTCGGACATCGCTACCGGCATGTCAAGCTCGGTCGAAGCAACGAGCTCCTACTCATACGCCTCCTTCCGACGACGACGACGACGTGCCAATTGCCGGACTCCTATCACGTCAAGACGGTTCTGCTCCATTTGAGAGGAGGTCGGTCCTTCTGAGGAGGTCGGTCATTCTGAGCCGTCTTTCCGTCCGTCCGGTTCCTCAATGTTGGTTTCTTTTGAGAACCACATTGCGTATGAAATATGGAAGAATCCGGTATGTACATGACGTTTGTAAGCTACCAGTTTAGTATACTATATATATATATATATATATATATATATATATATTTCATAATTGATATATTTTTTGTTGTTCGATATACAGAGGACATATCGTATTCTTAAGGCTGTGAGTCACGGGAAGAAAACCGTGTCCTGGCAGTTTGTAAGCTTATCGGAGGCCGTCCGGAGCAAAATCATATCGAGCGGCTTGCACAATTTGGCACAAAACGCCTACCGGACAATGGATAGTGCCCTCATATCCGCCTTTGTGGAGAGATGGCACCCGGAGACCACCACATTTCATCTTCCAGCAGGGGAGATGACCATTACACTTGACGACGTCTACCAGATATTGGAGCTGCCAGTGACTTGGGCGCGTAATGACCAAAGAACATTACACGAATGAGAAATCCATGAAATGGTACGAGAAGATCGTCAAGTTCGTCTCAACTCACCTTGGAGTTCCGGCTACGAGTTTTACAACTCTACCAGGCTTCAAGAAGTCATACGAAATTCCTCTCTCATTTTTGGTGGACCAGTTCATGGATATGGAGGTGGATGGCGATGACGATGATACGGTCGACGTGGTGGCCCGTGCGTATATGTTGTTCGTCCTAGGAATGGTCGGTATTTTGGACAAGTTCGGAACGTCGATACATGCTCGGTACATGCTCAACTTATCTGAAGTTGATGACTTCATTGATATATCCTGGGGAAGCGATATCCTAACCAATCTTTACCGCGAGCTCGGCATCGCATCCCGTGTCGGGACTAAGACAATGGCCGGCTGTCAGACTCTGCTACATGTAAGAAAACTTCTAACAATTTAATCTTGTATACTTCAATTTGTTGTTTTAATTTTTACTATTCATTTATAAATTGAATAGGCATGGATATACGAGCACTTTCCGATGCTTAGACGGGCTGACGAAAACCTAGAGTATCTTGAACACCTTCCTAGAGTGTATCGATGGAGGCCATCCCAGCTCGAAACCAAAAATTGGCAAACACTGGCTTCCATTCGTGAAGTATTAGACAGTTTGGTGCCAGAAGAGGTACTATTTTTGACTAACTTTTTCATGTTGATTTTGTTTTCTTGTTAACTATTTTCCTACAGATTTTTTGGAATCCATACCGGGATGTACGTGAGCTGAATCGTGAGGTTCAACCAGTTTATTTATTTCATGGCATGATCACATGCTATGAAATCACGGAGCCGTACATGCCCGATAGAGTACTTCATCAGTTTGGTTTCGTGCAAACTGTGTCGAAGCACACACTACGGCTGTTGGAGCCTCCGCGCGGAACCCAACCTTTAAGTTACAAACCGGCAGAATTCGACTGGGTGACCGACTTTTACTCGGAGTGGCAACGACATGTACTTCGAGAATCTGAAAGACGATCGGTCACCCAGATGGCCGACTGCAGCGAGGACTATATGCAACACTTCCTGGGGGTCGGACATCCTAAGTTGTCAAACCCTACCAACCCGGGTCCCGTGGCCGTCGGAGCAGTTGGAGCTCTTCCTTCCAAAAATGCCTTGTATGTTGGGTTGGTGAGAATGGTGAGTTCCATATTTGTAATAAGACTAAGATTTTCATGTTTGTAGACTTAATTCATTTATACTTTCATTTTCAGTCTCAAAGGGTGAAGGAATTGGTGCAGACACTCCGGAGAGGTTGCCAAAGTGAGACTTGTGTCGCGGTCGCCAACGAGCTTGATCGCATCGACGACGTGGTCGACTTCCCCTTCATGAACAATAGGGAGTCTCGTTCAAAGGCCCGACATAATATGTAGATGGATTTCGATATTTTTTATGTTTCAAACTTAAGTTGGATGTGGAATAGTTACGTACATTTGATGAATTATTGTGGATATTTTGCTTGTTTGAAACTTAATTTGAATGTAGAATGTTCGGGACTAAGTAGTTGTGATGAATTATTGTAGTTGTGATGAATTTATTATAGTTGGATTATTGAGTTTTTGTGATGAATCTTAAGTTGTGAAGAGTTATTGTTGTTTATGTACTTGTGATAAATTGTTCTTTTTAATGTACAGAGTATCTGTATCAGGACTTGTGATAAATTATTTTTTTGCGATGAATCTTAACTCTGTGGCAATTTGATTCACACAATCAAATCATCACACAGAGACTCATAGTTAGGACTGCAACACCCATGGCAGTCCTACACTGAAGTAGGACTGTCAGGAAGCTGGCAGTCCTAACTTCTTAACTCTGTGTGAATTTGATTCACACATAAATTTATCACAGAGATTCATATTTAGGACTGCCACACCCATGGCATTCCTACACTGAAGTAGGACTGCCAAGGTGCTGACAGTCCAAACCTTAACTCTGTTACAACAAGTTTTAGTTAGGACTGCCAGCTCCCTGGCAGTCCTACTTCAGTGTAGGACTGCCATGGGTGTGGCAGTCCTAACTATGAATCTCTGTGTGAATTTGATTCACACATAAATTCATCACAGAGATTCATATTTAGGACTGCCACACCCATGGCAGTCCTACACTGAAGTAGGACTGCCAAGGTGCTGGCAGTCCAAACTAAAACTTGTTGTTACAGCAAGTTTTAGTTAGGACTGCCAGCTCCCTGGCAGTCCTACTTCAGTGTAGGACTGCCATGGGTGTGGCAGTCCTAACTATGAATCTATGTGATGATTTGATTCACACATGAAAATCATCACAGAGTATTACAGTTAGGACTGCCACACCCATGACAGTCCTACACTGAACTAGAACTGCCAGGGTGCTGGCAGTCCTAACTAACAGCAAGTTTTATGTAGGACTGCCATCACCCTGGCAGTCCTACTTTAGTGTAGGACTGCCATGGGTGTGGCAGTCCTGATACTGATACTCTGTGATAGAGTTTCTCAAACTGAAACGATGTGACAGTGAACACTCATATAACACAGATAACACACAGGTAAGCACATATAACACAGGCAGGCACATATAGTACACAGGTAGGCACATATAACACATGTAGGCATAGGTAAATATATATAACACAAGTAGGCACATATAGTACACAGGTAGGCACATATAACACAGGTAGGCACATATAACACAGGTAGTCACAGGTAAACACATATAACACAGGTAGGCACAAATAGTACACAGATAGACACATATAACACAGGTAGGTACAGGTAAACACATATAACTCAAAATTTACTCCATATATATTACTGGACTTCATATTTTACTGTATACAAAAGTGGTCCTCCATATACAAAATGTCAGACTGTAAATATATCTATACTTAGTCGATTTCGACGTCGTAGTGGTCAGCAGGTAAGTCTCTTGGCTCCTCAATCTTCAGCAACTTCTTACAATGGTTAATCTGGTCAACGAAAGGTATGGTCCAAGCGATGGCTTCGACCGATGCTCTTTTGTACCAAACTGTTGAAGGTGGAGGAATCGGAGAATGAGCGATCATCTTTAGTATAACGAAGTGATCCCCGATCAGACCTATAGTACATAGGTTAGACACTCTGTGGTCCGTCGGAGGAGCGCACATCGAAAAGAATGTATTATTAATATCCGGCGAGATAAGTACAACATGTATCATGTACCTATTAGCAAATAAATAGCCGACAGACGGGACTGACATGTAGTGGTCTGTCCTGATAACACTATCAGTACAAGGGATACTTAACAAAAAATGTGCAACCGTTTCTTTGCTTAGGATGCGGGAGTAGAATGGAAGACGAGTCTCTAACTCCTCGTACAACTCCTGCCTCACCCGTCTCCATCCGTCTTTGTCATCATAACCAAGATGCCTTGCAAGGACATGAAATTCGCAATGGCCATCACCGGGGACATCGACAATAGACCAAATGTAACTTTGAAGCGCAGGTTAAAATTTGTCAATATATAAACTCGTTGTTTGGCTTACAACTGTATCTTTTCTTGGGAGGTCCATTTTCTCTATTTTTCGGCAAACGACAAGCTTGCCCTTCCGTGCAGGCGAAGGTTGTTGTATGCTTCGTTCAACATGCTCAAAGGACGATAGATCTCTCTTAGTCGACTCCAGCCTTCTCTTCTGTGAACTAGTCAGTCTTGTTTGAGGCCTGCCTTTAGGATTAGAAACAACGGACGGCTCATGCATTCTAGTAGTCACCGGACATGCAATTTCTTGGATTTTAAGCTCAATGGACATCTGTTTCGCTCCTATGGAGGCACACCATCTTGCGTGGAGAAGTTTCACTTGTGGCAAAGAGAAGAAATTATCGTTCGTCTTTACCAGGGGCATCATATACAACTGCCTCCAACGTTGATCGACAGCATCTACTTTAATAGGAATGGATTCACGACGATATTCATTAATCTGATGTGCACAAGGGAGGCCTAGTATATATCGGTATACACACCCGCAAACCTCGGGATCAAGCCCGACAAACTTTAACCTTTCAATCTCATCAGCTATTAAGGCCAACGCCTTATGAGATACCATGCGCATTAAAGCATCTAAGAGTACTTCCTTTCTATGCTCATGCTTGACTATATTCAAACTCATCTCAAATGATACCTTAATTTCATTCACCGTCCGGTCTACTGATAAATGTATAGCTTGCCAAACAGAGACGAAGTTACCGAGAGATAATTTTAGGTGCCTCTTCAATAAAGAGTATGCTCCTTCAACACGGTTGGTAGTTGTGGTGCCGTAATGCTTCACCACATTCGATCATGCTAAGACGAATTATTCTTTGTACGGTTCAAGCCATGTATCTTTGATGTAAGAAATACATGCCGGCTCCCTCGCCTCCCACTTTTGCTTGAATAAGTACCATGCGGCGTCGTAACTGGCAATCGTAGATGCTCGCCACACACAATTCCAATCATTGTCGAATTTGTCAAAAATCTGCATGTCGATTTTACCATCCTCCTTCCAAAACTTTAACTCACATTGGGCTTGAATATTACGATTGACATGCCAAGTGCATAGTAATATATTCGCTTGAGGAAAAATAATACGAATAACATTAATTAGGGCATACTCTCTGTCGGTAACAAATACTGACGGCTCTGTATGACCAGTGTAAAGTATTTTCAGTTTCTCCAACGCCCATGTGTAGTCTTCAAGTTTCTCACTCTTTATGAAGCAAAATGCCACTGGAAATGTTTTCCAAGTAGAGGTGAACCCGACAACATAAAAGAGAGGCATCTTGAACTTATTTGTCTTGTACGTGCAATCATGCAATCAAGGATTAACACGTCGGCAAAAGACCTGGCCAAATTTGTGCAATCAGGATGAGCCCAAAAGATTGATAATACTTTATTACTCTGGGGATGTCTTCTATGGAACTCAACATAATGATTATCGGCAAGCAACTTGAGCACTTCTTGCATCGCCATTCTTGATTTCGTACGGACAGCGTTTGAAAAACCTAGGGCGTTGTATATTGACTTCATTGTAGACATGTTCTTCTCATCTTCATGTCGTATGACGGAATATATTTGTCTCGGTGCAACTCCGAAGGTGGACAAGTCTTCGACTATCTTCTTCTCCGTATTGTTCAACCGTCCGACATACGGATGACCCAATAGTGTCTCGGCAATCTCATGGTTGTGGGTTCCATTCTTCACTTCTACTGTCCATTTCCCTTCTTCTTCGTTTCTAATATGTATCGTGAATGGACAACCACATTTCCTCGTTCCAACATTTCTTCTTGGAACTTTACTTTGGATAATTGTGTTTTTCTTGTGCGTTCTGAACACACCACCTCTTTCACAGTCAACCACCAAAGTTTGTCGTCCCGATCAATTTTGGGCTGATCTGGATATCACTAGAACAATATTGTTTTCCCGTCTGACTTCTCGACACCAATGTACTGCACCCTCGCTTGATTCAAAACATAGATCGGTCCAGATTAAATGGGCTACATTGACTGCAATTGGAGTCGGTACCGCAAATCAGAAGATCTCAAGTCCTACAATAAAACTTAAAGGTTAGTACAATTAGACAACATCCTAAAGCAAATAGGTTTCATAGATTAGGACCGTGCATAAGATTGGTGTCCATAAATAGCAAATTGTGTTAATAGCAAGACCGTCTTTTGTACAGCAATTGGTGTTCATAAATTTCAAACACCTTTACTGACTAAAACTCTGCATTCAGGTATCATAAACTAGGACTGCCAGAGTGGTGGCAGTCCTTCACAGAAGAAGGACTGCCAGGAGCCTGACAGTCCTACATATTTGTAGGACTGCCAGGGTCCTGGCAGTCCTTCTTCTGGAAAGGACTGCCACCACTCTGGCAGTCCTAGTCTATGATCTGGACTGCCAGAGTGTTGGCAGTCCTCTGTGTCACAGCACAAATTTTAACCCGATGACAAGTTCAAATATAGTTACCAAGAGGGCTTCCGATGCATCAAAGTTGTCTTCGGACGTTGCGGGAACGTGTTCTTCGGACGTGGCAGGAACATTTGATGATCCCGTTGATCCATGTTCAATATTTTTCTACATTTAACACATAATTCAACTTTTATATGTGAAATTCTTGTTTAAAACATGAAACATATTTTAGTTCGATGACTTACCAATAAATTGGAGAAGTCAATGACCTAGAGTTGAGGGAGAGAACGATTTGCCAAAAATCTAGGAAGAAAATAAAAGAATTAGGGTTTTAATTCTTTGACCTAAGAGAATGAGAGAAGAAAATAGTTGAGGGAGAAAAGAAAAGAGAAGAAGGAGAGAGAAATTGAAAAGAAAAATTGGTATTTATAGGTTTGCTTGGGCTAGCCCCTAGCAAAAACTTTTGATGGCAAACTTGTAATATTCTTGAACTATTTTGGGCTAGCCTCTAGCAAAAAGGGTGGTGCCCTTAAAAAGAACCTATATATATATATATATATATATATATATATATATATATATATATATATATATATATATATATATATATATATATATATATATATACAAAAATAGAGGTCTAATACCTATTAATGTTTGTTTAATGCCCAATTAAGCCTAAAAATCTATTTTTGTAAAACCCCTATTTTTATTACAATTATTTAACTATTTGTACAAAATATTAGTATTTGTTATTAAATAATATTTTGCCACATTGTACAAATTATTCTGTACCCGAATTTGGGAGTGTGGTATGGGTTCATCAAAACCCCCATTGAGCAACTTATTATTTTATTATCTTTAAAGTTATTTTTAAATAAATTTATATGTTCACTCTACTTATATGATATTATTATTAATTTTATTGAAAAGTAAATTTGTATATCTATATATATAGTTGTGCTTAAATGCATTAAATAATAGATAATATTAAATTAGTATCTATAAGATCTTATATTTGAAATAGACCATTAAGTTGTTACATAGCAGCAACTTAAATGCATTAAGTTCTTGGGCGATATTTTAATTCTAACTATTTTCGGAATTATATAGTTGTGCTTAAATCTATTTGTTTTGTTTTCAAATATAAGTATCGATAGTAATGGATATGAAAAAAAAAATAATAATAAAACAAGGAGTGGTCGGCCAATGGGGGTGGGACCGACCACCCCAACCCTCAAATTAATTAGTTGCTTAGCAAAAGCAACTCTATGCTTTGTGCGCCCTTTACAAGCTTGGCCGACCCTTTTGCCAAAACAAGCAGCAGCTTGTTTGGCCGAAGACCCCCTCCCCCTTGTATATATGTATACATACGTATATATATGTTATAAAACCATAAATTTCTTCTCCTCCAAATTTTTTTCCACCTCCTTCCTCTCCTCCTTCCTCCTACCCTCTCCTCGGCGTGCTGTCCGCGAGCACAGCAGCACCCCGCGCCAACGGCAACGAAAACAACAACAACAGATTCCCACTTTAAGGTAACCCACTTCCCCGATTAATTTCTCCGTCAATTCTATTTCGATTTATGATCCGTAAATTCGTGTAGAAAGTTCCCATGACCCTCTATCATCACATCAAATAGATTTATTTATTCTGCAATAAATTTCAGTTCTTAATTAAATTAAAATCTAAAAAAAAAATCAGTTTTTATAAATCTTAAAAATCCCGTACGAGGTACGTCCCGAAAAACCGGGCGGCCCCGTCACAAACCGAGAGTACCGAAAGGTCCGTATCGAATTTGTGGACGTACGAGAATTGACGGAATTCAAATTGGTTGCGTGTGCGCGACGAATTTGGTCCGTATCCGTCGCATTTTTGCGTATCGAGCATTTTCAGTATTTTCCAATTACTTTGTGCACACTCATCAAATCGCGATGAAACTTGCGCCATTGGACTCAAAATATTTTTCTGGTCCTGTATGCCAAGTTTAGTCCGATTCTGAGACCGTTGATCGGAACGCTATTTTGGCGGGCCCACAATCCCACTCAACGGCACGATTTTGTGCACAGCCCACCGGAATTCAAAATTGGACATACCGTTGGGTTCGTCTCATCAAAATAAATCCGTAGACATGTAGTTTGATGACTTTAGAGACCGTAGATTCTGGCGTGCATTTCGGTGAAAAGCGGGTCCAATGGCGGACATCGTTTTGACCTGAAATTACGATTTTGCCCCTGTTCCAGAATTTAACTTTTGGACAGGCGTTTCCTAGGTATACCTTTTATTTCAAACTCGTTCGTGATGTTTGTTTCAGCATCCGGAGCTTCTTGTGGATTTTGACTTTCGTGTTGACGATTCTGATTGTTGGATTTTGCTGCTTCTCGCACCACCCGCAGGCAAGATACCTTGCCATTAAACTATTTATATTCAGTCTGCATTTATTTTATATATCACTGTTCTTTATTTCCGGTTCTTACAGTTCCTGATTTACCGCCTGTTCTGTGATTATTAATTTACTTTATTATTATCCTTTGATTGCATGTGAACCTAGAGTTAAGGGACTACCGTATGTAGTGTATTGCATATACCTTGACACAGTTGTACCACGAGGATGTGTGAGATGAGTAGCATGTAGAGGTTCTTGTGTGTGGACTGATCCCCCATGCGCATGCGTTAGGGCTAACTGCTAATAGAGGTATGTTAGGAGACTTAGCAGTTAGTAGAGGTATATGAGACATGGAGGTGACTCTGTTAGGCATTGGGTGAGAAGAACAGTTCCTTGACGTATGGGCCAAGTATGCACTTCCCTATTGCCGATTATCTCTGCGGGAGATACGGTCCTGGATCCTGATACTGATTTACTGCTGGCCTCTGACATTCGATGAATGTTATGCTTTGAGGTCCCTGGTATCCTGATGGGCCATACCTGAGATTACTGCTACTGAGCCAGAGTGCCCATGCGTTGGAGGTTTGTTCTTAACTGCATAAATACTGTAGTACGGTTAGATTACCTTATTGTCGTCTTGTCACTTATTTCGGTTTATGACATATTATATATTCAGTTTATTATGGCATGTTTATTGTATCTTGTTACGTACCTCTGAGGACCTGGTTATCTCTTCAGGTGTGTGTGTGCTTCTGTGATATTGCAGGTGTTCTAGCCGAGGTCGTAATCTTCTCCATCCTTTCATAGATGATTGCACTTGGCTCGTCTTGTTATTTCATCTATTCATTCTTGTACATTTTATTTGAGATAGTTGGTAGTGGACTTTGTCTCCGCCCAACTTTTGTACAAATTATAATCCAACATTGATATCTATTTTATATTGATTCTTATACTGTGGATGAGATTAGCATTATGTTTTACTGTATTTCACAGCTTATGTATTCATACGAGGTTTCCATATATTGGAGTATACTTCGTATGTGTGCAGCTGGCATGGATACGTACCTAGTCCTAAGTATTTTGGGACTGGGGCGTTACATATTTTTGTGGTGGTCCATGCAGGTCCAGTTTGTCACTTCGATTACGTTACAGTACCGATGTGAGCCTGCAACATAGGATTAGAATCTAGGAATCTCATCCATACAGCTTGACCTCTTCCCTTGGCTTCAAATTCCGAACTCTCGATCGACTTCCTTGAATTACATCTTACTTGATTCCTCTCTACCGTTGATTCTTATTTTCGTGCTTAGTGCCAACTAGGAAGATGACTACACTAGTATATGCTCATAGGTCACACATATGGCTAGAATGGTTATATTGGCAATTGGAATACATTCAAGACTCTAATTGAGTTAAAAGATTTTTTTAGTATGGTTTAATGATTAGCAATAGGTAAAGTAGGATATTACCACGGAAAGTTTTTATCTTGAGATTTCTAAAATAGTAAACACCATAGGATTGATACTGCAGGAAAAAAAAATATAGCTAGAATCTTATATCATTGATTTACGAAATTGATTGGCTTTTCGAGATTTGATATTTATGATTTATTGAGTTATAATTATACATCTTTGCACAAGTATAAAATTGATTTGCTTTTCGAGTTGCGATATTTATGAGTTTTGGGTGATAGATATACATCTTTGAACAAATATAAAATTTATTTGATTTTCGAGTTTTGATGTTTATGTTTTATTGTATTATAGTTATACACCTTTGAACAGTTATAAATTTGGTTTGAAAATGATCTTAGCTTTTAAAAATGGCCATAGGAATTATTTAAATTTGAGTTGTACAACTTGCGATTTTCGTGTTTAGTAAAATTTTAAATTTTAAGTGGAAGTAATGACGGTAAATTTTGGTTAAAAATATTTAAAGTTATGAAAACAATTTTTGAGAAATTTTTATTTTAAATTGTGCCCTATGATTGAGGATTTACAAATCTATTTGGATTTTTGGTAAAAAAAAAAGATTTTGACTGATAAGATTATTTGGAAATTTAGTTTAATGAATGACTGCTAATATTAAAAATTTTGGGAGAATTTCGAAGGATGTGATGGAAAGTTATTTTGATTGATTAAAGGAAGTACCATTTAAAAGTTATGATTTTGTTGGAATAACATAGCATGAATAGAAGTTAAAATTGATGAGAGCATTGAGCTTAAATTTTGAGATTGCTTTTAATATGCTAAGAGTTTTTATGAGTTATTTAAAAATTTTAGAGTGTTAAATTTTTGATTGATTGTAAAATTTTTATGGAGTCGTAATTTATAAATTCTTGAGTTAAATAGTTGAATTCAAACGTAAATTTTGGAAAATGTTAGTAGTAACGTGAATTTTTTTTTTTGAGATTTATGAAAGTGATTTAAAAAAAAATTTATGATGAATTTGAACGGCTTGGAGTGAATACAAATTTTGGGTGGTTTATTTTTGAAAGTTTAATTTTGAAACTTTTGGAGGAAACTTGAGTTAAATCTTAATGGTAGGCCCCAAGATAACCCTACTGAGTATTCCACACTAATTGCTATGTCACTCATGACCCTGATAGTAATATGTACACAAGTGTTGTTAGTCATCTACCAAGCTATGTGACTGTATTTCCACCTTGACTTACTCGACCTTCCTTCAATTTTAGAACTTTTAATTGCGACCTTCTAACCCACTTGCAATTTGATTAATGAGTTAATGGTTCCTTAGATGTATTCATCTAGGAGACTATCTTCTCTCCGAAATCGTGTTCCTAAATTATTTTTACTGGATTCTCTAATTAATTTTATTTCATGCTTTAACTTGATCTTCTTTATTTTTGTGCATTAATTATCACCTCGTGAACTCCCACTTTCTATTTTAGATCTTTTGGCGTCCTTTACCGTGACTTGGATATTTAGAGCACAACACTAGACTCTTCCTTCCAACAAATTTCATATGTAAAGCCTGGACAAGCCCACTTTTATGTAGATATATCATGTCCCACTAAAACACGTCTTCTTGTACTCTATTTTCTTGATATGACTTTCTGGACAAAATGGCTAAACTATAACCTTTACCATGATACCGATATATTTTCGACCACGGATAGGGATTCAATCTCGACTCAATTCTTTCGACCCGATATGTGATTTCGTTCTACTTAATTCCTTAAATACCTAAATTTGTATTTTATCTGATTGCTTGACCCGTTGTCCCATCACACTATTAGTCTAACTCTTGTAAGTTGGTAGAATACCTCACCACCTAATAACCCCTTGTCCTTATGAACCATGTTGATGGGTTCACTTAGACTAGAAATTTAGATGATCTTAACTTATCTAGACAACCAACCGTAAGTGAAGAAAACTAGGACAACTGTATAGCTCCCAAACTTCGGACGAGACTTGATTTTAAAAGATCTGGACTAATTAATTCCTTCGATATTACCTCCCTTACTTATATTTCAACAACCTGATGCTGCTAAATTATCATTGGTTTTGCAAGCTTATCTTTTTCAAGCTTGATCATGACATATTTTATTGGGTGCACCCACTAACATATTGTCTAATCAGAACCGGTGCATGATGGTCTGATCAACCTATTGCACTTTGGTTCGCTTTCTTGTATATTCTACGTGGATGACGACATAGTTAAACTTGCCTTAGAGTCTCATCCACGACAGCTTTGGCAATTCTCTTTTGAATTATTTTTGTCGCCTATGATCTCGTATTTCGTACTCGATAGCATCGCCTTTGAACTCCTTACAGTTTTGTCTTTCACTTATTTTTTGAAAGACAAGACACTGTATTGATAGAGAGACACAAGAGATCGCCTTTAGATTCCCTATCAGTTATTTCCACAGAATTTAGATAGCCACCGACAAACCCATGTGGCTATATCCTCGCCTTCAACTACTCCTCATTTCTCAACCCTAGAATTATTATCGTGCCCTTCCAATGTTCTTGAGCACTCGAGAATGATTCTAATCATTCATTTAAATCAAACTCTCAATAGAGGCGATTAGTCTCCAGTTTCTCTCTAGGAACCACATCTCCCAAATGTCTAATTTATTTTCCTTGGTCTACTCATTTCCTTACTGTTCTTCTAAATTGGATATTCAAAATTTGTTACCTTCACTAGCGATCCTTATTCAATTCCATAACCACGATATATTTTGTATATATCGACTCCACAATTTTCTATGGCATGGTGGTGTGAATGCCGTGTTATCGTCTCCTCCAAAATTTAATTGCATTTTGGTTTTGACGAACTCTTCCTATCCCCCCAACCCTATCTATCCTCCTAAATTTCGAGGACGAAATTCTTGTAAGTTGGGTAGGATGTAAAACCCCTATTTTTATTACAATTATTTAACTATTTGTACAAATATTAGTATTTGTTATTAAATACATTTTGCCACATTGTACAAATTGTTCTGTACCCAAATTTGGGAGTATGGTATGGGTTCATCAAAACCCCCATTGAGCAACTTATTATTTTATTATCTTTAAAGTTATTTTAAATAAATCTAATGTTCACTCTACTTATATGATATTATTATTAATTTTATTGAAAGTAAATTTGTATATCTATATATATAGTTGTGCTTAAATGCATTAAATAATATAATATTAAATTAGTATCTATAAAAGATCTTATATTTGAAATAGACCATTAAGTTGTTACATAGCAGCAACTTAAATGCATTAAGTTCTTGGGCGATATTTTAATTCTAACTATTTTCGAATTATATAGTTGTGCTTAAATCTATTTGTTTTGTTTCAAATATAAGATCGATAGTTGGATATGAAAAAAAAAATAATATAAAACAAGGAGTGGTCGGCCAAGGGGGGGGACCGACCACCCCAACCCTCAAATTAATTAGTTGCTTAGCAAAAGCAACTCTATGCTTGTGCGCCCTTTACAAGCTTGCCGACCCTTTTGCCAAAACAAGCAGCAGCTTGTTTGGCCGAAGACCCCTCCCCCTTGTATTATGTATACATACGTATATATATGTTATAAAACCCTAAATTTCTTCTCCTCCAAATTTTCTTCCACCTTCTTCCTCTCCTCCTTCCTCCTACCCTCTCCTCGGCGTGCTGTCCGCGAGCACAGCAGCACCCCGCGCCAACGGCAATGGAAACAACAACAACAGATTCCCACTTTAAGGTAACCCGCGTCCCCGATTAATTTCTCCGTCAATTCTATTCCGATTTATGATCCGTAAATTTATGTAGAAAGTCCCATGACCCTCTATCATCACAAATAGATTTATTTATTCTGGATTAATTTCAGTTCTTAATTAAATTAAATCTCAAAAAAATCAGTTTTTATAAATCTTAAAAATCCCGTACGAGGTACGTCCCGACAAACCGGCGACCCCGTCACAACCGAGAGTACCGAAAGGTCCGTATCGAATTTGTGGACGTGCGAGAATTGACGGAATTCAAATTGGTTGCGTGTGCGCGACGAATTTGGTCCGTATCCGTCGCATTTTTGCGTATCGGGCATTTTCAGTATTTTTCAATTACTTTGTGCACACTCATCAAGTCGCGATAAAACTTGCGCCAATGGACTCAAAATATTTTCTGGTCCTGTATGTCAAGGTTAGTCCGATTCTGAGACCGTTGATCGAGACGCTATTTTGGCGGGCCCACAATCCCACTCAACGGTGCGATTTTGTGCACAGCACACCGGAATCCAAAATTCGACATACCGTTGGGTTCGTCTCATTAAAATAAATCCGTAGACATGTAGTTTGATGACTTTAGAGACCGTAGGTTCTGGCGTGCATTTCGGTGAAAAGCGGGTCCAACGGCGGACATCGTTTTGACCTGAAATTACGATTTTGCCCCTGTTCCAGAATTTAACTTTTGGACAGGCGTTTCCTAGGTAACCTTTTATTCCAAACTCGTTCGTGATGTTTGTTTCAGCATCCGGAGCTTGTGGATTTTGACTTTCGTGTTGACGATTCTGATTGTTGGATTTTGCTGCTTCTCGCACCACCCGCAGGCAAGATACCTTGCCATTAAACTGTTTATATTCAGTCTGCATTTATTTTATATATCACTGTTCTTTATTTCCGGTTCTTACAGTTCCTGATTTATCGCCTGTTCAGTGATTATTAATTTACTTTGTTATTATCCTTTGATTGCATGTAAACCTAGAGTTAAGGGACTACCGTATGTAGTGTATTGCATATACCTTGACACAGTTGTACCATGAGGATGTGTGAGATGAGTAGCATATAGAGGTTCTTGTGTGTGGACTGATCCCCCATGCGCATGCGTTAGGGCTACTGCTAATAGAGGCATGTTAGGAGACTTAGCAGTTAGAGGTATATGAGACATGGAGGTGACTCTGTTAGGCATTGGGTGGGAAGAACAGTTCCTTGACGTATGGGACAAGTATGCACTTCCCTATTGCCGGTTATCTCCGCGGGAGATACGGTCCTGGATCCTGATACTGATTTACTGCTGGCCTCTGACATTCGATGAATGTTATGCTTTGAGGTCCCTGGTATCCTGATGGGCCATACCTGAGATTACTGCTACTGAGCCAGAGTGCCCATGCGTTGAGGTTTGTTCTTAACTGCATAAACACTGTAGTACGGTTAGATTACCTATTGTCGTCTTGTCACTTATTTCTGTTTGTGATATATTATATTTCATTTTTATGGCATGTTTATTGTATCTTGTTACGTACCTCTGAGGACCTGGTTTATCTCTCCAGGTGTGCGTGCTTCTGTGATATTGCAGGTATTCTAGCCGAGGTCGTAATCTTCTCCATCCTTTCCTAGATGATTGCACTTGGCTCGTCTTGTTATTTCATCTATTCATTCTTGTACATTTTTATTTGACATAGTTGGTAGTGGACTTTGTCTGCCCAACTTTTGTACAATTTAATCCAACATTGATATCTATTTTATATTGATTCTTATACTGTGGATGAGATTAGCATTATGGTTTACTGCATTTCACAGCTTATGTATTCATACGAGGTTTCCATTATTGGAGTATACTTCGTATGTGTGCAGCTAGCATGGATACGTACCTAGTCCTAAGTATTTTGGGACTGGGGTTGTTAATTTTATAACAAAGGCCCAAGAAATTTATTATTCAGATAAATGTAAGCCCAAAGTTTTAGCCCAAAGTCATTACTGTAGAACACTTATTCTACTATATATTACTAGAGAATGAGAGAGAGAGAGAGTGTGTCACACCCCAGTTCCAAATATATAGGAAACCCAAGGCATAAGCAAGCTAGCTGTACGACTAGAATAAGTATCCTAAATTAATAGACTTATCCTAATTGTAGTACGTTGTAAGGTATACTAACATATGCTAACTAATCTATATATCAATCCATAATAAAGAATAAAATCAAGAATAAACAATATGTGCCATGGTCTGCAGCCCATTAACATATATGTTTGATTAGACCCGAAGAATAATATAGGCTATAAAGCTAAGCTAATAAGCAGAGAGCAAGTATATATAAAATTACGGAAGATACCTGGATAGAAAATAGGAACACTAACAAGATCAGTGAACTATCAGCACAATTATCTACCTAGAGAGATCACAGGTCCTCAGGGGACTAGCAGATACATAAAATAGTACCATAATGAACTATAATGAAACATGACAAAGGTAATAATAGCTCAGGTCACAACATGGTTTCGCATCCTATTATCGAAACAGTGAACAAGCCCAACGATCAAACAAGGACATGGGGTGACCCACCAATCCGAGACAAGACACTATCCTATGTCATAACACAAACTGAATGATTATTCCGACCACCACACAGTCCACTATCTCATCGTCAAAATAGTGAACCACACCCACAACTAAATAAGGAGAAGATGTGCCCCATTTCCGTAACAAGACATTGTCCTATACTATTGTTCGAGATAAGTACAGCATCTCACCGTACTTTGTGAATGCGTGTTGAGACGACGTTGGGCGTATGGGTGGGTGATAAGGATATAGCACCGAATCACAGACCGATGTCGGATTACGAGCCGATACTATGAACTATGAAAACAGACAGCTATAAAACTATGAAGCTCAAGACTCCATAATCTCCTCCAAAGATTACGTAGTCTAAAGGGGGTATCCTATAGTCTACTAGTAGTATTTCCTGCCCATGAATGGTACAAGTCATATCCATGACTCGAACTACCCATATCTCAATGTGAGTCACTAAACTAGACACAATCTAACTCTACATACACCGACACACGAACTGCTTGCACCTGTAGCTAGCCGAATACGTAGGTTCGTGCCAACTCTATAATCCTCACTCTTATGTCATGTATGAGACGTGTCAACAGGTCAAAGAAGTTATGAAGCATAACTTCAACAAATCAAAATGTCAACTATCACATATGGTCAACACAAACACACGTGCACAAACATCAATAGACATATCGATGGCAACCAAGTCTACTTGGATGCACTCTACTAATATAAAATACTAGCAAACACACAAACATCATAAATCAAGTACAAGTGCAAGATGATAAGGTATCTTACCTGGAGGTTGTACGATGCTTCGACGACGTCCCGCAACGAACTCGTCAATCTAATAAAGTAGTAAAGGTGAAACTCCCGTAAACATCTCTGGATGCTGAACAGACATTACCAACATTTTGGAATAAAAATAGCTAGGATAGGCTACCCATAAGTCCAATTCTGGACACAGGGACAAATAGTAATTTTGGGTCAAAACGGTGTCCGGCGTTGGATATGCTTTGCACTAAAAATGTGCTAGATAAAGGTTGTTCAAATTCGATAAATGATTTATCAATCTGGGCCGAACGAAACCATGAGTTTAATGGTGGTGTTGAATTTGGAATCCAATGTCCCGTGTTCAAAATCATAATTTTGTATGTTGGAAATTTCGATTTCGAGAAGCCAACTTTGGCGTCGATTTCAACCAACCAAATGACATCCTAAAAATTGAATTTTTATTACAGTAAGGTGGTTGTACCTGCTACGCAACAAAGTCGGTGGTTCACCAACCAGATCTTTGATGGGAGAGAAACAATCCGCGAAGTTGGCTCCACTAAATTATCCAAAAATAAACATGTTTAAACGATCAACTTGGTGGCCGGTTTTGATCTATCAAATGATCGAATTAACGGGTAAAATTTTAGATGAGCAAAGGGGTATATACCGAGATTGAGATAGAAGAATCGGATCGACGATCCAACATTCAAATTCTCCAAAAAATGCATCCAAAGTTGCTACGACGAGACAAAATATGGACTCGAATTTGCGATCGTCAAGAGGGATTTCGTACGAAACGCACGAATCGCCCGTGACGTGCATCGCGAAGGGAGGCACATTAGGAAGGGTCGCCAGAGGTTCGCCGGGGTTCAGGGGAGTCGCGACGGCGGTTGCGCGGCAATGGTGGGCGGAGGCGCACGGTTGTACAGCGAGGTGTGGGACGCTACTGCTTCATTGATGCATGTGGCTACTGCTGTGACCATCCGGCTGTGAGCGCATGCGCGGGTGCACGCCTGACGATGGCACGGCGCGGTGGCTATGCACGACCTAGTGCGGCGGGGACAGGCGGTGGCCGACGGCGCACTACTGCTCTGCTGTTGTCGCGCTTGCTGCTCGCACGTAGGGAGGGTCGGGATAGAGTTAATAGGTTTCAGGGTATATATATATATCTATATATATATATATATATATATATATATATATATATATTATATATATATATATAATTTTATTTTTTAACAACTAGGGATTTTATTAATAGGCGTAAAGAGGGTACCGGAAGAAAGCCCAAGCACCAACAAAATCTCCAACGACGGGAGGACGCCAGGACAGAAAGGACAAATAAAGAAGAAAAACTTTAGCCGGGAGAAACCGGACTCAGCAACACCAAAAGCCAGCCTGGACTAACCCGGGGAAAACAAAAGAAAAGGGAGGAAAAAAGGGGTGGGCGGGCCCCGAAACTCGCACTCTAGTGAGGTGCGGGCCTGGTGACACCCAACCCCCTCTGCAAAACCTAGACTATGGAGGTCTCAGAGGGTTGGTTTGTAGCGTCTTATACCGATCGTGTGTGGTGTGTGTGTGTGTGTGTGTGTGTGTGTAAATAACTTTATACTAATATACATTTGTTCTATAATAAATACCTGATTTAGTATATATAATAATATATGTATTTAGGAAAATACTCTGTATATATAATATATATAATATATATATATATATATATATATATATTATATATATATAATATATAGTATATTAACTATTGGTATAAGGATATATACCATGTATATATCCTTATACCAATAGTTAATATACTAAATTTATTTAACTATTGGTATAAGGATATATACATGGTATATATCCTTATACCAATAGTTAATATACTATATAATTTATATAATATATATAATATATATATATTATTCGATGCTACCCCTCCCCCATATATATGTAGAAAAATATATACTCTTAGCATGAAATTCTATAATCATAATATATCGTTAAAATCTCTCATGTAACTAATCTATGTATTTATATATAAATATAATCCTATATATACGAAATCGTATTTAAACCTATTTGACTGTACAAGAATATCCCATAAAAATATTTAGAATAATTCTACTTGGTCATGGCCACCTAATCATGGCTCTACCGAGTGGGATTTGCTAGGTTGGGTCCAAATATATTCACTAGTCAAATAGAATCTAAAAATCACCTAATGAGTCTCTTGTGCCAGTCACAAATAAATAACACATGGTAACTCGATTAAATGGCACACCCTAGGCATGTGTGTCATAGGCTCAAAATGGGTCAAAACTATATTTGGGTCAAATAGTTTTAACTAATGTTGAGTCCCAAACTCAAGTTTGAAGTTAGATCTAGAATTACGATAATTGATCGAATGGCCTAAATTGATCCGAAGTTATGCGAAGTCAAACGAATGTTAGGAAATAAGTTTAGGTGGGACATGATATACCAAATTGATGGTAAATATGTTTACTACAAAACTCATGAATGATGTTTCGAGAGATGGGCATGTCTTGTGCTCCAAAAATTAAAGCTACGAAAAAGTATGCCTAGTCATATATAAAATCTAATTTAAAATTTAAAATATCTATATTAATTAAATAAAATAAATATTAAAATAATATCTGAAAATCAGGGAGCTTACAACCTACCAACCTTAAAGAATGTCATCCTCGAAACTACACCAACTCGTAGGATAATGGGAGCTAGTCATATAGGATTTTTAGAGGTGGCTAATACTAAAATGTTTCTAAATTATCATAATCTAGGTTTTCATATTCTAACCATATATCCTATCATTAAAATATATGACACCACTATCTTACATAAGAAATAATATGCTATTGCATCAAGATAGGAATACATCTATGGCTAGGTTTAGGCTAAAGGACTATTTGTCCCAACTTTGGTTCTTAGGCTTATGATCGGCTAATCATTAGTATATGGTAACTCTCTAATATTCCTATATAGAATTTACCACCTTAGCTATTTATCTAGTCCCGTGAAGCTGGAATCATATCTTGAAAATTCCATAAAGAAAATGGTTCCTCACTGTCTTAGGTCCAGGCTTAAATACATGGCTTACCAAGTCATTATATTTCTAACAAAACTTCCAATCCTAGCACAAGAGGGGTCTTGTCTCTTAAGGCACTAAACTAACACCAAGTTTAATAGCCTTGCCTCTAAAATCGTACAGTGGGTCGAAAGGTTTGGGTCAAGGTCGAGCCTCCTATTTAGGTTAGAATGGTCAACGGTATCGCAGGAGTGGCTAAGGTTGAGACCCTAGGCCGAATGTTGTGCCCTAAAAATAGGCACGATGAGTCATGTTTGAGTGGGACATGATAGGCATAAGCGAAGTTGGACTCATCTTGGTCATGTATATGAAATTGTTTGAAGGTAATAGCTAGTCTTGCGCTCCAAATATTAAAGTTGATAGCGGACACCAAATGGTGTGATTAGAAAGTGGGTGTCATGAGCTACTGACTTATTAGCTTATTTGGAACAAAGACGCTTCCAATCATCGCAAATATAGTGAAACCCTAAAATTTGTTAGGCCTTACAATTTGCTATCATGGAACCCTGGTTATCGGGACTAAATGGTAGCACACTATAGGGGTGCAACTCGGGCGGGTTGGGTCGGGCTTGAAGTCAACCCGAGCCCAACTGATGAATCATAAGCCAAGCCGAGCCCAATCCCAGCCGACCTCGGGTTAACATATGAAGCCCAAGACCGAGCTCGGAGGATGGGTTTGGATGGGTTGAACTCGGGTTGGGTCGGGTCCATCGAGTTCTAATATAATATTAAATAATTTTAAACAAAGTAATATTAGAAACATAATCAAATAGCAATAAGTCTTGATCATACAAAAGACAAACTGAAATAAGATTTAGGATAAGAAGTTGAAGAGTTGAGGAGAAATTAGGATTTAAACTTTTTATTTAAGAAGTGTATATATATATATATATATATATATTATAATATATATATATAATATATATAAATCAGCTCTCTCTTCATGAGAGAGCGCCGCGCCTAGAACCTAACCCACCGATTCCGGCTTGGCCTCTGGCCGGGCCGGCGTCCCTCCCCGACCGGATCATTCGACCGTCGTGTTTCTGCCTTGACGGTTCATGGCGTCGAAACCTTTGCGGAGGTGGTGGGGTCTACTCCGGCGGCCCCATCGATCTCTGTTAAAATCCTTCCTTCTCGAAGGGGGTCCCGTTGTCTCCTTTCCTAAGAAGATGAACAGATCCTGATTCAGCCTTTCAGATTCGCTTTGATTGGGAAGTTTCCCCGCCGACCACCCATCGATGTGATCCGAAAGTGCTTCATGGGCTTTCAGTTCGCTGGTGAGGTGCAGGTTGGGGTGATCGACCCTAAACATATCATTATTCGGCCGTCTCTTGAGATGATTTTTTACGCCTTAGGACGAGAGAGATCTGGTATGTTGCTAAGGCTCCGATGCGTGTCTTCCGTTGGTCTAAAGATTTTAATGGCTCACGAATCCCCGTTGGCTCCTATGGGTATCTTTACCTGGTCTCCCTCATCAGCTTTTTGCTAAAAATGCTTTTTATAGTTATGGGCATTGGTACCCCCCTCAAACTGGATAGAGCTACGGAAGAATTTACACGACCTAGTACAGCTCGTGTCTTTGTTGAAGTGGATGCGAGCAAACCGCTTCCCCAGTGGTTCGTATTAATCCCCATGGACGTACTTTTGTTCAGAAGATTGAATAAAACCATCCTAAATTTTGCTCATTGTGCAAACACCAAGGACATACTAGAGACCTGTAAAAGTTAATACAACTACTGTGGTCATCCGCCTCAACAAAAACACAAATAAATAATCATTGACCGTGTTCCCAAGCCAGTGGGGCCCACAAATTTTGAACAAGGGAGACATCCAATCAGGGTCAGCCATTGATTGACACTCCAATAATGCCCCACCCGCCTCGACAGATCAGCAGGATATCCTCTCAGGGTGAGCCTCCCAATGAGGTACTTCTACTGAGAACATTAATACCCCCGCAGCCATTTCTTCACCTGTCAACCATCTATAATTGGCATCTTCTCCACTTCACATCCCCACCCCACGAGTGATTCCTTCCAATCCCCTTCACCTACTGCTGCCCACCTGGAAGAAGTAGAGAAAGGAGAGATCAGATCCTGGGCGACGAAGTTGACGATGCGGATGCTCAGGCGGACGTCGAACTCCAGTAGAGACTTGGAGCCATTGGCCCTTGTCAGGTGATCCTGAAGCTGCTCCCCTAACAGACTTGGCTGCTCGTGTCGATGGCGACAGACCATGCCTCCCTCCGATCATCCCAGGGAACCAAAAGAAAAAGAAAGCTCCTCCCATCCCTCCACCCGCCTCCTCCGATCGGCATCTAAGCTCGCTCAAACTCCTCCCCCCCTCCCGTCCTCCTCTAATGCTTAAAATCCTAAGTTGGAATATTAGGGGCATTTGATCCTATGGCTCTTAAAAGATGAAGTCTCTTTGTAAAAATAAAGTTCCTATTGTGGTATTTGAACCTAAAGTGAACATAGACAAATTGCTCATTCCAACTTAAACTGGGGTTTCAATGTTCTACTCTACCAACGTGGGAATATTTGGATTATGGCTAGATATGACATGGAGTTATCGGTGCTTGACTCCTTCGATCAATGCCTTACTGTGTCCCTTACTTCTCCTCTTTGCCATCTGTTGTTCTTATCTGCTGTTCATGGTAGTAACACGAAGGAAGGTAGACGTTTCCTTTGGGATCATTACTTATGATTCGATCCAGATGGCATCTTCCCTGTTGGCAGCGGGTGATTTTAATGCTATACTCATATGGAGGAGAAATTCGGTGGCCTTCCCCCTTGCTTTGTCTCTATGAAAGAGTTCTTGGATTTCAAACAGCGGCTGATCTTTTGAGATTCCTTATACGGGCAATTGCTTCACTTGGGTGGATCGGCAATATGGACACCTAAGCAAGGCTTCTAGATAGGGTTTACTGGACTCCAAATGGCTGGACTGGGCTCCTTGTTCGTTAGTTTCTCATTTGAATAGATCGGAGTCGGATCATGCGCCTTACTGTCATTGGAGGCTGAAAAACCATCTGCTCCTCGTCCTTTCCGATTTCTCATTTTTGGAAGGACCATGCTAGTTTCCTTTCAGTTGTTGAAGTCGCATGGCGCTCAGTTGATAACGTCAAATTTGGTTAGGTTGGACTTCGTCTGGCGGCTACCAGGAAGGCATTATCTGCATGGAGTAGATCAACTTTTGGGAGATATCTTTCAAGAAGTCAAGAAAGCGGAGGGTGTGTTACTGCTTTGGAGGCTGCTTGTGAGGCGATCTAACCCTTCGCCCTCAATGGCTCCTTGCTCGGGCTCATTTGAAACAGCTTTGCGTATTTAGGACTCTATTGGAAACAGAAAGCTAGGGTGAAGTGGGATGAAGCAGGAGACAGAAACATGAAGTTTATCATTCATGTGTTTCTTCTAAGCGTAATCGGCTTCATAATCATCTTCTGACATCGGATGGTCGGGCTCTCTCCTCGCTTCCCGATATTCAGCAAGAAGCAAATGATTATTATTGTAAGATCTTCACTCCTCCTCATTTAGTTCTTCATGCGATTATTTCCAACATATTCCTAATATTATCACTCAAGAAGACAATGAGGGTTTGACTGCCAAACCAACTATGGAGGAACTTTTAGCTACTATTAAGTGCATGGATCTTAATAGTACTTCAGGTCCAGATAGATTTACTGGATCTTTCTTTTTGGCTTGCTGGGATATTATAGGGTTTGACATCCTTGATGCAGCATGTTTTCATGGACGGTTTTGCTTTGCTAGATCATTTACAAGCACTTATCTATTACCCATTCCTAAGCACAAACAACCGAAGTCTCTCACTGATTATAGACCCATTAGTCTCTATAATTTTGAACAAAATTATTTCAAAACTCTTGGCGAGAAGACTCATAGATATTTTACCCCGCATTATTTCTCCTGAACAAAGTGGTTTTGTTCGAGGTAGAGAAATAGTGGACAACATTGTCTTGGCTCAGGAAATAGTTGTATTGGATCACAAACATTGGGGAGGCAATTTGGCTATCAAACTTGATATGAGCAAAGCTTATGATGGGTTAGTTGGGCTTTCTTCTTCGGGTGATGAAAAGTTCGGGTTTAGTAATGAATGGTGCACTCTTATCCTTCATTTAGTGGATAATATTTGGTTTTCCACTCTTATTAATGGTCGATCTTCAGGCTTTTTCCATGGGCAATGTGGGATTCGACAAGGAGATCCGATCTCTCCAGCTTTATTTATCATAGCAGCTGAAGCACTTACTCGTAACCTCATCCATTTGAATACTATCAATGGCTTTTCAGGCTACTATTCACCGAGAGGGTGCCCTAGGATCTCTCATCTTGCTTATGCAGATGATCTCCATATTTACTGGTACAAAAAACGCTCAATTCGGCTCTTATGGCGGTTATACATGCTTATGAAGACAATTCTGGCAACAAGTCAACGCTTCTAAATCTTCTATGATTTATCGGAGAAGGTGGAACCTTGTAGAGCTGCAGAAATTCAACAGAGACTGGCTTTCAACTGATGAATGGTACTATTTATCTGGGTTGCCCTATTTCTTCGGGACGCAGGAACGTGGGTATGTATGATGAGCTGATTTGCAAATTTGTTCTCGTATATCAGGCTGGAATAACAAGATACTATCGTATGGTGGTCGACTTGTGCTTATCAAGTCGATTCTTACTTATTCCCGTTCATTGCTTATCAGCTAGCAACCCCCCTATCTTGTCTTAATCGTATTGAAAGCATGCTGGATAGCTTCCTTTGGGGTTCCAAGGATGGCCTTCCGAAGCGTACTTGGCTTCGATGGGATCGGTGGCTAGGCCTATTATGAAGGGGGACTGGGTGTGCGACGATTGGGGGAGGTTATGGATGCTATGACAGTTAAGTTATGGTGGAAACTGAGATCTAACTCTCTATGGGCCAAGTTTTTTAAAGCCATTGCTTCTTTCTCATCCGAGTGATTGAGGATTACCTCCGCTGCTTCTCATGTTTGGAAGCGACTTATCAGAGGGCGATCTTGGGGACGAGTTCATTGATGAGGATGCTTTGGGTCAACATAGTGGACTCAAAACCCGTCAGGTAACTTCTCTTTCTTCGGCTTGGAGCATGTTCGGGCTCACTTTCCTCAGCAAACTTCCCAACAATGCTTGGAACAAATGCATGCCGACCAAGTGGTCTATACTGCTGTGGCGGATCATTTTTAATAAACTCCCTACTGATGATAATTTAGTTAAATGGGCTATTCATTGGCTTCGGCTTGTCATTGCTGTAGACCGACAAGCTGAATCTATACAGCTATATTCAGTTCTGGAGATTTAGCTGCTTCTGTATGGCATCATTATCAATCGAAGTTTGCGTCGGGTTAATAGGGATATTATGCAAAGACTTCAAACTTGGTGGAGAAGAAGACAGAAACACTGAAACAGTTAATGGTGGTGCCATTTGCTGGGTACTATGGAAAAACCGTAACAAGTGGAGATACGAAGCCTACTCTTTCGCGTCTGATCAGTTGATTGTCGAAGCTAGCCGTCAAGTGAAGAAGGCAATGATTAGATGTTCTCATGTAACTACTTATGAACTATAAGTTCCTTGAACTTTGTTTTGAAAGTTAGTCGAATATATAAATATATATATATATATTATATATATATATATATTATATATATTATAGATATATATATATATATATATATATATATATATATATATATATATAGATATATATATATATATATATATATATATATATATATATAATTATTCGAAACTTTCAAAACAGAAGCTACAAGGAACTTATAGTTCATAAGTAGTTACATGAGCATCTAATCATTGCTTCTTCACTTGACGGCTAGCTTCGCAATCAATGATCAGACGCGAAAGAGTAGGCTTCGTATCTCCACTTGTTACGGTTTTTCATAGTACCCAGCAAATGGCACCAACCACTAACTGTTTTCAAGTGTTTCTGTCTTCTTCTCCACCAAGTTTGAAGTCTTTGCATAATATCCTCTATTAACCCGTCGCAAACTTCGATTGATAATGATGCCATACAGAAGCAGCTAAATCTCCAGAACTGAATATATGCTGTATAGATTCAGCTTGTCGGTCTACACAGCAATGACAAGCCGAAGCCAATGAATAGCCCAGTTTAACTAAATTATCATCAGTAGGGAGTTTATTAAAAATGATCCGCCACAGCAGTATAGACCACTTGGTCGGCATGCATTTGTTCCAAGCATTGTTGAGGAAAGTTTGCTGAGGAAAGTGAGCCCGAACAGTGCTCCAAGCCGAAGAAAGAGAGAAGTTACCTGACGGGTTTTGAGTCCAACTATGTTGACCCAAAGCATCCTCATCAATGAACTCGTCCCCAAGATCACGCCCTCTGATAAGTCGCTTCCAAACATGAGAAGCAGCGGAGGTAATCTCAATATCACTCGGATGAGAAAGAAGCAATGGCTTTAAAAAACTTGGCCCATAGAGAGTTAGTAGATCTCAGTTTCCACCATAACTTAACTGTCATAGCATCCATAACCTCCCCCAATCGTCGCACACCCAGTCCCCCTTCAGTAATAGGCCTAGCCACCCGATCCCATCGAAGCCAAGTACGCTTCGGAAGGCCATCCTTGGAACCCCAAAGGAAGCTATCCAGCATGCTTTCAATACGATTAAGAACAGAGATAGGGGGGTTGCTAGCTGATAAGCAATGAACGGGAATAGAAGTAAGAATCGACTTGATAAGCACAAGTCGACCACCATACGATAGTATCTTGTTATTCCAGCCTGATATACGAGAACGAACTTTGCAAATCAGCTCATCATACATACCCACGTTCCTGCGTCCCGAAGAAATAGGGCAACCCAGATATACAATAGTACCATTCATCAGTTGAAAGCCAGTCATCTGTTGAATTTCTGCAGCTCTACAAGGTTCCACCTTCTCCGATAAAATCATAGAAGATTTAGAAGCGTTGACTTGTTGCCCAGAATTGTCTTCATAAGCATGTATAACCGCCATAAGAAGCCGAATTGAGCGTTTGTCTGTACCAGTAAATATAAGGAGATCATCTGCATAAGCAAGATGAGAGATCCTAGGGCACCCTCTCGGTGAATAGTAGCCTGAAAAGCCATTGATAGTATTCAAATGGATGAGGTTACGAGTAAGTGCTTCAGCTGCTATGATAAATAAAGCTGGAGAGATCGGATCTCCTTGTCGAATCCCACATTGCCCATGGAAAAAGCCTGAAGATCGACCATTAATAAGAGTGGAAAACCAGATATTATCCACTAAATGAAGGATAAGAGTGCACCATTCATTACTAAACCCGAACTATTTCATCACCCGAAGAAGAAAAGCCCAACTAACCCGATCATAAGCTTTGCTCATATCAAGTTTGATAGCCAAATTGCCTCCCCAATGTTTGTGATCCAATACAACTATCATTTCCTGAGCCAAGACAATGTTGTCCACTATTTCTCTACCTCGAACAAAACCACTTTGTTCAGGAGAAATAATGCGGGGTAGAATATCTATGAGTCTTCTCGCCAAGAGTTTTGAAATAATTTTGTTCATAAAATTATAGAGACTAATGGGTCTATAATCAGTGAGAGACTTCGGTTGTTTGTGCTTAGGAATGGGTAATAGATAAGTGCTTGTAAATGATCTAGGCAAAGCAAAACCGTCCATGAATAAACATGCTGCATCAAGGATGTCAAACCCTATAATATCCCAGCAAGCCAAAAAGAAAGATCCAGTAAATCTATCTGGACCTGAAGTACTATTAAGATCCATGCACTTAATAGTAGCTAAAAGTTCCTCCATAGTTGGTTTGGCAGTCAAACCCTCATTGTCTTCTTGAGTGATAATATTAGGAATATGTTGGAAATAATCATCATGAAGAACTAAATGAGGAGGAGTGAAGATCTTACAATAATAATCATTTGCTTCTTGCTGAATATCGGGAAGCGAGGAGAGAGCCCGACCATCCGATGTCAGAAGATGATGTATATGAAGCCGATTACGCTTAGAAGAAACACATGAATGATAAAACTTCATGTTTCTGTCTCCTGCTTCATCCCACTTCACCCTAGCTTTCTGTTTCCAATAGGAGTCCTCAATACGCAAACGCTGTTTCAAATGAGCCCGAGCAAGGAGCCATTGAGGGCGAAGGGTTAGATCAGCCTCACAAGCAGCCTCCAAAGCAGTAACAGCATCCTCCGCTTTCTTGACTTCTTGAAAGATATCCCCAAAAGTTGATCTACTCCATGCAGATAATGCCTTCCTGGTAGCCGCCAGACGAAGTCCAACCCTAACCAAACTGTTGACGTTATCAACTGAGCGCCATGCGACTTCAACAACTGAAAGGAAACTAGCATGGTCCTTCCAAAAATAGAGAAATCGGAAAGGACGAGGAGCAGATGGTTTTTCAGCCTCCAATGACAGTAAGAGAGGCGCATGATCCGACTCCGATCTATTCAAATGAGAAACTAACGAACAAGGAGCCCAGTCCAGCCATTTGGAGTCCAGTAAAACCCTATCTAGATGAGAGCCTTGCTTAGGTGATCCATATTGCCGATCCACCCAAGTGAAGCAATTGCCCGTATAAGGAATCTCATAAAGATCAGCCGCTGTTTGAAAGTCCAAGAACTCTTTCATAGAGACAAAGCAAGGGGGAAGGCCACCGAATTTCTCCTCCATATGAGTAATAGCATTAAAATCACCCGCTGCCAACCAGGGAAGATGCCATCTGGATCGAATCATAAGTAAATGATCCCAAAGGAAACGTCTACCTTCCTTCGTATTACTACCATGAACAGCAGATAATGAAGCAACAGATGGCAGAAGAGGAGAAGTAAGGGACACAGTAAGGCATTGATCGAAGGAGTCAAGCACCGATAACTCCATATCATATCTAGCCATAATCCAAATATTCCCACGTTGGTTAGAGTAGGAACATTGAAACCCCAGTTTAAGTTGGTAAGTGAGCAATTTGTCTATGTTCACTTTAGGTTCAATTATAACCACAATAGGAACTTTATTTGTTATACAAAGAGACTTCAATCTTTTAAGAGCCATAGGATCAGTAATGCCCCTAATATTCCAACTTAGGATTTTAAGCATTAGAGGAGGACGGGAGGGGGGGAGGAGTTTGAGCGAGCTTAGCTGCCGATCGGAGGAGGCGGGTGGAGGGGATGGGAGGAGCTTTATTTTTCTTTTGGTTCCCTGGGATGATCGGAGGGAGGCATGGTCTGTCGCCATCGACACGAGCAGCCAAGTCTGTTAGGGGAGCAGCTTCAGGATCACCTGACGAAGGGCCAATAGGCTCCGAAGTCTCTACTGGGAGTTCGACGTCCGCCTGAGCATCCGCAGCGTCAACTTCGTCCGCCCAGGATCTGATCTCTCCTTCTTCTACTTCTTCCAGGTGGGCAGCAGTAGGTGAAGGGGGATTGGAAGGAATCACTCGTGGGGATGAGGGATGTGAAGTGGGAGAAGATGCCAATTATAGATGGTTGACAGGTGAAGAAATGGCTGCGGGGGTATTAATGTTCTCAGTAGGAAGTACCTCATTGGGAGGCTCACCCTGAGAGAAGATATCCTGCTGATCTGTCGGAGGCGGTGGGGCATTGATTGGAGTGTCAATCAATGGCTGACCCTGATTGGATGTCTTCCCTTGTTCAAAATTTGTGGGCCCCACTGGCTTGGGAACAGGGTCAATGATTATTTATTTGTGTTTTTGTTGAGGCGGATGAACCACAGTAGTTGTATTAACTTTACAGAGGTCTCTAGTATGTCCTTGGTGTTTGCACAATGAGCAAAATTTAAGGATGGTTTTATATTCAATCTTCTGAACAAAAGTACGTCCATTCGGGAGATTAATACGAACCACTGGGGGAAGCGGTTTGCTCGCATCCACTTCAACAAAGACACGAGCTGTACTAGGTCGTGTAAATTCTTCCGTAGCTCTATCCAGTTTGAGGGGGGTACCAATGCCCATAACTATATAAAAGAGAGCATTTTTAGCAAAAAGCTGATGAGGGAGACCAGGTAAAGATACCCATGTAGGAGCCAACGGGGATTCGTGAGCCAAATTAAAATCTTTAGACCAACGGAAGACACGCATCGGAGCCTTAGCAACATACCAGATCTCTCTCGCCCGAAGGCGTAAAAAATCAATCTCAAGAGACGGCCGAATAATGATATGTTTAGGGTCGATCACCCCAACCTGCACCTCACCAGCGAACTGAAAGCCCATGAAGCACTTTCGGATCACATCGATGGGTGGTCGGGCGTGGGAAAACTTCCCAATCAAAGCGAATCTGAAAGGCTGAATCAGGATCTGTTCATCTTCTTAGGAGAAGGAGACAACAGGGACCCCCTTCGAGAAGGAAGGAGTTTTAACAGAGATCGATGGGGCCGCCGGAGTAGACCCCACCACCTCCGCAAAGGTTTTCGACGCCATGAACCGTCAAGGCAGAAACACGACGGTCGAATGATCCGGTCGTGGGAGGGACGCCGGCCCGGCCAGAGGCCAAGCCGGAATCGGTGGGTTAGGGTTCTAGGCGCGGCGCTCTCTCAAGGAAGAGAGAGCTGAATGTGTGTATATATATATATATATATATATATATATATATATATATATATATATATACACTTCTTAAATAAAAGTTTAAATCCTAAATTTCTCCACTCAAACTCTTCAACTTCTTATCCTAAATCTTATTTCAGTTTGTCTTTTGTAATGATCAAGACTTGATTGCTATTTGATTATGTTTCTAATATTACTTTGTTTAAAATTATTTTAAATATTATATTAGAACTCGATGGACCCGACCCAACCCGAGTTCAACCCGATCCAAACCCGATCCTCCGAGCTCGGTCTTGGGCTTCATATGTTGAACCCGAGGTCGGGCTGGGATTGGGCTCGGGCTTGGCTTATGATTCATCAGGTTGGGCTCGGGTTGACTTCAAGCCCGACCCAACCCGCCCGAGTTGCACCCCTATATGTAGTGCTACCATTTAGTCCCGATAACCAGGGTTCCATGATAGCAAAATTGTAAGGCCTAACAAATTTTAGGGTTTCACTATATTTGCGAGTGATTGGAAGCGTCTTTGTTCCAAATAAGCTAATAAGTCAGTAGCTCATGACACCCACTTTCTAATCACACCATTTGGTGTCCGCTATCATGACTTTAATATTTGGAGCGCAAGACTAGCTATTACCTTCAAACAAATTTCATATACATGACCAAGATGAGTCCAACTTCGCTTATGCCTATCATGTCCCACTCAAACATGACTCATCGTGCCCTATTTTTAGGGCACAACATTCGGGCCTAGGGTCTCAACCTTAGCCACTCCTGCGATACCGTTGACCATTCTAACCTAAATAGGAGGCTCGACCTTGACCCAAACCTTTCGACCCACTGTACGATTTTAGAGGCAAGGCTATTAAACTTGGTGTTAGTTTTAGTGCCTTAAGAGAACAAGACCCCTCTTGTGCTAGGATTAGGGAAGTTTTGTTAGAAATATAATGACTTGGTAAGCCATGTATTTAAGCCTGGACCTAAGACAGTGAGGAACCATTTTCTTTATGGAATTTTTCAAGATATGATTCCATGCTTCACGGGACTAGATAAATAGCTAAGGTGGGTAAAATTCTATATATAGGAATATTAGAGAGTTTACCATATACTAATGATTAGCCGATCATAAGCCTAAGAACCAAAGTTGGGACAAATAGTCCTTTAGCCTAAACCTAGCCATAGATGTATTCCTATCTTGATGCAATATAGCATATATATTTCTTATGTAAGATAGTGGTGTCATATTATTTTAATGATAGGATATATGGTTAGAATATGAAAACCTAGATTATGATAATTTAGAAACATTTTAGTATTAGCCACCTCTAAAAATCCTATATGACTAGCTCCCATTATCCTACGAGTTGGTGTAGTTTCGAGGATGACATTCTTTAAGGTTGGTAGGTTGTAAGCTCCCTGATTTTCAGATATTATTTTAATATTTATTTTATTTAATTAATATAGATATTTTAAATTTTAAATTAGATTTTATATGAATATGACTATAGGCATACTTTTTCGTAGCTTTAATTTTTGGAGCACAAGACATGCCCATCTCTCGAAACATCATTCATGAGTTTTGTAGTAAACATATTTACCATCAATTTGGTATATCATGTCCCACCTAAACTTATTTCCTAACATTCGTTTGACTTCGCATAACTTCGGATCAATTTAGGCCATTCGATCAATTATCGTAATTCTAGATCTAACTTCAAACTTGAGTTTGGGACTCAACATTAGTTAAAACTATTTGACCCAAAATATAGTTTTGACCCATTTTGAGCCTATGACACACATGCCTAGGGTGTGCCATTTAATCGAGTTACCATGTGTTATTTATTTGTGACTGGCACAAGAGACTCATTAGGTGATTTTTAGATTCTATTTTGACTAGTGAATATATTTGGACCCAACCTAGCAAATCCCACTCGGTAGAGCCATGATTAGGTGGCCATGACCAAGTAGAATTATTCTAAATATTTTTATGGGATATTCTTGTACAGTCAAATAGGTTTAAATACGATTTCGTATATATAGGATTATATTTATATATAAATATACATAGATTAGTTACATGAGAGATTTTAACGATATATTATGATTATAGAAATTTCATATGCTAAGAGTATATATTTTCTACATATATATGGGGGAGGGGTAGCATCGAATATATATATATATATATATATATATATATTATATATATATATATAGTATATTAACTATTGGTATAAGGATATATACCATGTATATATCCTTATACCAATAGTTAAATAAATTTAGTATATTAACTATTGGTATAAGGATATATACATGGTATATATCCTTATACCAATAGTTAATATACTATATATATATATATTATATATATATATATATATATATATATATATATATATATATATATATATATACAGAGTATTTTCCTAAATACATATATTATTTATATATACTAAATCAGGTATTTATTATAGAACAAATGTATATTAGTATAAAGTTATTTACACACACACACACACACACACACACACACACACACACACGATCGGTATAAGACGCTACAAACCAACCCTCTGAGACCTCCATAGTCTAGGTTTTGCAGAGGGGGTTGGGTGTCACCAGGCCCGCACCTCACTAGAGTGCTAGTTTCGGGGCCCGCCCACCCCTTTTTTTCCTCCCTTTTCTTTTGTTTTCCCCGGGTTAGTCCGGGCTGGCTTTTGGTGTTGCTGAGTCCGGTTTCTCCCGGCTAAAGTTGTTTCTTCTTCATTTGTCCTTTCTGTCCTGGCGTCCTCCCGTCGTTGGAGATTTTGTAGGTGCTTGGGCTTTCTCCCGATACCCTCTTTACGCCTATTAATAAAATCCCTAGTTGTTAAAAAAATAAAATTATATATATATATATTCATATATATATATATATATATATTTTTTATATTCATATATATATATATATATATATATATATATATATATATATATATATATATAACCCTGAAACCTATTAACTCTACCCCGACCCCTCCCTACGTGCGAGCAGCAAGCGCGACAATAGCAGAGGCAGTAGTGCGTCGTCGGCCACCGCCTGTCCCCCGCCGCCACTAGGGTCGTGCATCGCCACCGCGCCGTGCCATCGTCAGGCGTGCACCCGCGCATGCGCGCACAGCCGCGAGTGGTCACAGCAGTAGCCACATGCATCAATGAAGCAGTAGCGTCCCACACCTCGCTGCACAACCGTGCGCCTCCGCCCACCATTGCCGCGCAACCGCCGTCGCGACTCCCCTAAACCCCGGCGAACCTCTAGCGACCCTTCCTAATGTGCCGCCCTTCTTCACGATGCACGTCACGGGCGATTCGTGCGTTTCGTACGAAATCCCGTCTTGACGATCGCAAATTCGAGTCCATAATTTTGTCTCGTCGTAGCAACTTTGGATGCATTTTTTGGAGAATTCGAATGTTGGATCGTCGATCCGATTCTTCTATCTCAATCTCGGTATATACCCCTTTGCTCACCTAAAATTTTACCCGTTAATTCGATCATTTGATAGATCAAAACCGGCCACCAAGTTGATCGTTTAAACATGTTTATTTTTTGGATAATTTAGTGGAGCCAACTTCGCGGATTTGTTTCTCTCCCATCAAAGATCTGGTTGGTGAACCACCGACTTTGTTGCGTAGCAGGTACAACCACCTTACTGTAATAAAAATTCAATTTTTATAGGATGTCAGTTTGGTTGGTTGAAATCGACGCCAAAGTTGGCTTCTCGAAATCGTAATTTTCAACATACAAAATTATGATTTTGAACACGGGACATTGGATTCCAAATTCAACACCACCATTAAACTCATGGTTTCGTTCTGGCCAGATTGATAAATAATTTATCGAATTTGAACAACCTTTATCCTAGCACATTTTTTAGTGCAAAGCATATCCAACGCCGGACACCGTTTTGACCCAAAATTACTATTTTGTCCCTGTGTCCGGAATTGGACTTATGGGTAGCCTATCCTAGCTATTTTTTATTCCAAAAATGTTGGTAATGTCTGTTTCAGCATCCAGAGATGTTTACGGGAGTTTCACCTTTACTGCTTTATTAGATTGACGAGTTCGTTGCGGGACGTCGTCGAAGCATCGTACAACCTCCAGGTAAGATACCTTATCATCTTGCACTTGTACTTGATTTATGATGTTTGTGTGTTTGCTAGTATTTTATATTAGTAGAGTACATCCAAGTATGACTTGGTTGCCATCGATATGTCTATTGATGTTTGTGCACGTGCGTGTTTGTGTTGACCATATGTGATAGTTGACATTTTTGATTTGTTGAAGTTATGCTTCATAACTTCTTTGACCTGTTGACACGTCTCATACATGACATAAGAGTGAGGATTATAGAGTTGGCACGAACCTACGTATTCGGCTAGCTACAGGTGCAAGCGGTTCGTGTGTCGGTGTATGTAGAGTTAGATTGTGTCTAGTTTAGTGACTCACATTGAGATATGGGTAGTTCGAGTCATGGATATGACTTGTACCATTCATGGGCAGGAAATACTACTAGTAGACGTATAGGATACCCCCTTTAGACTACGTAATCTTTGAAGGAGATTATGGAGTCTTGAGCTTCATAGTTTTATAGCTGTCTATTTTCATAGTTCATAGTATCGGCTCGTAATCCGACATCGGTCTGTGATTCGGTGCTATATCCTTATCACCCACCCATACGCCCAACGTCGTCTTCAACACGCATTCACAAAGTATGGTGAGATGCTGTACTTATCTCAAAAATAGTATAGGACAATGTCTTGTTACGGAATATGGGGCCACATCTTCTCCTTATTTAGTTGTGGGTGTGGTTCACTATTTTGACGATGAGATAGTGGACTGTGTGGTGGTTCGGAATAATCATTCAGTTTGTGTTATGACATAGGATAGTGTCTTGTCTCGGATTGGTGGGTCACCCCATGTCCTTGTTTGATCGTTAGGCTTGTTCACTGTTTCGATAATAGGATGCGAAACCATGTTGTGACTTGAGCTATTATTACCTTTGTCATGTTTCATTTATAGTTCATTATGGTACTATTTTATGTATCTTGCTAGTCCCCTGAGGACCTGTTGATCTCTCTAGGTAGATGATTGTGCTGATAGTTCACTGATCTTGTTAGTGTTCCTATTTTCTATCCAGGTATCTTCCGTAATTTTATATATACTTGCTCTCTGCTTATTAGCTTAGCTTTATAGGCCTATATTGTTCTTCGGGTCTAATCAAACATATATGTTAATGGGCTGCAGACCATGGCACATATTGTTTATTCTTGATTTTATTCTTTATTATGGATTGATATATAGATTAGTTAGCATATGTTAGTATACCTTACAACGTACTACAATTAGGATAAGTCTATTAATTTAGGATACTTATTCTAGTCGTACAGCTAGCTTGCTTATGCCTTGGGTTTCCTATATATTTTGGAACTGGGGTGTGACACACTCTCTCTCTCTCTCTCATTCTCTAGTAATATATAGTAGAATAAGTGTTCTACAGTAATGACTTTGGGCTAAAACTTTGGGCTTACATTTATCTGAATAATAAATTTCTTGGGCCTTTGTTATAAAATTGTAACACCCCAGTCCCAAAATACTTAGGACTAGGTACGTATCCATGCCAGCTGCACACATACGAAGTATACTCCAATATATGGAAACCTCGTATGAATACATAAGCTGTGAAATGCAGTAAACCTAATGCTAATCTCATCCACAGTATAAGAATCAATATAAAATAGATATCAATGTTGGATTATAATTTATACAAAAGTTGGGTGGAGACAAAGTCCACTACCAACTATCTCAAATAAAATGTACAAGAATGAATAGATGAAATAACAAGACGAGCCAAGTGCAATCATCTACGAAAGGATGGAGAAGATTACGACCTCGGCTAGAATACCTGCAATATCACAGAAGCACACACACCTGGAGAGATAACCAGGTCCTCAGAGGTACGTAACAAGATACAATAAACATGCCATAATAAACTGAATATATAATATATCACAAACCGAAATAAGTGACAAGACGACAATAAGGTAATCTAATCGTACTACAGTGTTTATGCAGTTAAGAACAAACCTCCAACGCATGGGCACTCTGGATCAGTAGCAGTAATCTCAGGTATGGCCCATCAGGATACCAGGGACCTCAAAGCATAACATTCATCGAATGTCAGAGGCCAGCAGTAAATCAGTATCAGGATCCAGGACCGTATCTCCCGCGGAGATAACCGGCAATAGGGAAGTGCATACTTGTCCCATACGTCAAGGAACTGTTCTTCCCACCTAATGCCTAATAGAGTCACCTCCATGTCTCATATACCTCTACTAACTGCTAAGTCTCCTAACATGCCTCTATTAGCAGTTAGCCCTAACGCATGCGCATGGGGGATCAGTCCACACACAAGAACCTCTACATGCTACTCATCTCACACATCCTCGTGGTACAACTGTGTCAAGGTATATGCAATACACTACATACGATAGTCCCTTAACTCTAGGTTCACATGCAATCAAAGGATAATAACAAAGTAAATTAATAATCACTGAACAGGCGTTAAATCAGGAACTGTAAGAACCAGAAATAAAGAATAGTGATATATAAAATAAATACAGACTGAATATAAACAGTTTAATGGCAAGGTATCTTGCCTGCGGGTGGTGCGAGAAGCAGCAAAATCCAACAATCAGAATCGTCAACACGAAAGTCAAAATCCACAAGAAGCTCCGGATGCTGAAACAAACATCACGAACGAGTTTGGAATAAAAGGTATACCTAGGAAACGCCTGTCCAAAAGTTAAATTCTGGAACAGGGGCAAAATCGTAATTTCAGGTCAAAACGATGTCCGCCGTTGGACCCGCTTTTCACCGAAATGCACGCCAGAACCTACGGTCTCTAAAGTCATCAAACTACATGTCTACGGATTTATTTTAATGAGACGAACCCAACGGTATGTCGAATTTTGGATTCCGGTGTGCTGTGCACAAAATCGCAGCCGTTGAGTGGGATTGTGGGCCCGCCAAAATAGCATCTCGATCAACGGTCTCAGAATCGGACTAACCTTGGACATGCAGGACCAGAAAAATATTTCGAGTCCAATTGGCGCAAGTTTTATCGCGACTTTGATGAGTGTGCACAAAGTAATTGAAAAATACTGAAAATGCCCGATACGCAAAAATGCGACGGATACGGACCAAATTCGTCGCGTACACGCAACTAATTTGAATTTCCGTCAATTCTCGCACGTCCACAAATTCGATACGGACCTTTCGGTACTCTCGGTTTGTGACGGGGTCGCCCGGTTTGTCGGGACGTACCTCGTACGGGATTTTTAAGATTTATAAAAACTGATTTTTTTGAGATTTTAATTTAATTAAGAACTGAAATTTATTGCCAGAATAAATAAATCTATTTGATGTGATGATAGAGGGTCATGGGGACTTTCTACATGAATTTACGGATCATAAATCGGAATAGAATTGACGGAGAAATTAATCGGGGAAGCGGGTTACCTTAAAGTGGGAATCTGTTGTTGTTGTTTCCATTGCCGTTGGCGCGGGGTGCTGCTGTGCTCGCGGACAGCACGCCGAGGAGAGGGTAGGAGGAAGGAGGAGAGGAAGGAGATGGAAGAAAATTTGGAGGAGAAGAAATTTAGGGATTTTATAACATATATATACGTATGTATACATATATACAAGGGGGAGGGGGTCTTCGGCCAAACAAGCTGCTGCTTGTTTTGGCAAAAGGGTCGGCCAAGCTTGTAAAGGGCGCACAAAGCATAGAGTTGCTTTTGCTAAGCAACTAATTAATTTGAGGGTTGGGGTGGTCGGTCCCACCCCCATTGGCCGACCACTCCTTGTTTTATTATTATTATTTTTTTTTCATATCCATAACTATCGATACTTATATTTGAAAACATAACAAATAGATTTAAGCACAACTATATAATTTCGAAAATAGTTAGAATTAAAATATCGCCCAGGAACTTAATGCATTTAAGTTGCTGCTATGTAACAACTTAATGGACTATTTCAAATATAAGATCTTTTATAGATACTAATTTAATATTATCTATTATTTAATGCATTTAAGCACAACTATATATATAGATATACAAATTTACTTTTCAATAAAATTAATAATAATATCATATAAGTAGAGTGAACATATAGATTTATTTAAAAATAACTTTAAAGATAATAAAGTAATAAGTTGCTCAATGGGGGTTTTGATGAACCCATACCACACTCCCAAATTTGGGTACAGAACAATTTGTACAATGTGGCAAAATATTATTTAATAACGAATACTAATATTTTGTACAAATAGTTAAATAATTGTAATAAAAATAGGGGTTTTACATCCTACCCAACTTACAAGAATTTCGTCCTCGAAATTTAGGAATAGGATAGATAGGGTTGGGGGGATAGGAAGAGTTCGTCAAAACCAAAATGCAATTAAATTTTGGAGGAGACGATAACACGGCATTCAACACCACCATGCCATAGAAAATTGTGGAGTCGATATATACAAAATATATCGTGGTTATGGAATTGAATAAGGATCGCTAGTGAAGGTAACAAATTTTGAATATCCAATTTAGAAGAACAGTAAGGAAATGAGTAGACCAAGGAAAATAAATTAGACATTTGGGAGATGTGGTTCCTAGAGAGAAACTGGAGACTAATCGCCTCTATTGAGAGTTTGATTTAAATGAATGATTAGAATCATTCTCGAGTGCTCAAGAACATTTGGAAGGGCACGATAATAATTCTAGGGTTGAGAAATGAGGAGTAGTTGAAGGCGAGGATATAGCCACATGGGTTTGTCGGTGGCTATCTAAATTCGTGTGGAAAATAACTGATAGGGAATCTAAAGGCGATCTCTTGTGTCTATCTATCAAATACAGTGTCTTGTCTTTCAAAAAATAAGTGAAAGACAAAACTGTAAGGAGTTCAAAGGCGATGCTATCGAGTACGAAATACGAGATTCATAGGCGACAAAAATAATTCAAAAGAGAATTGCCAAAGCTGTCGTGGATGAGACTCTAAGGCAAGTTTAACTATGTCGTCATCCACGTAGAATAATACAAGAAAAGCGAACCAAAGTGCAATAGGTTGATCAGACCATCATGCACCGGTTCTGATTAGACAATATGTTAGTGGGTGCACCCAATAAAATATGTCATGATCAAGCTTGAAAAAGATAAGCTTGCAAAACCAATGATAATTTAGCAGCATCAGGTTGTTGAAATATAAGTAAGGGAGGTAATATCGAAGGAATTTAATTAGTCCAAGATCTTTTAAAATCAAGTCTCGTCCGAAGTTTGGGAGCTATACAGTTGTCCTAGTTTTCTTCACTTACGGTTTGGTTGTCTAGATAAGTTAAGATCATCTAAATTTCTAGTCTAAGTGAACCCATCAACATGGTTCATAAGGACAAGGGGTTTATTAGGTGGTGAGGTATTCTACCCAACTTACAAGAGTTAGACTAATAGTGTGATGGGACAACGGGTCAAGCAATCAAGATAAAATACAAATTTAGGTATTTAAGGAATTAAGTAGAACGAAATCACATATCGGGTCGAAAGAATTGAGTCGAAATTGAATCCCTATCCGTGGTCGAAAAATATATCGGTATCATGGTAAAGGTTATAGTTTAGCCATTTGTCCAGAAAGTCATATCAAGAAAATAGAGTACAAGGAGACGTGTTTTAGTGGGACATGATATATCTACATAAAAGTGGGCTTGTCCAGGCTTTACATATGAAATTTGTTGGAAGGAAGAGTCTAGTGTTGTGCTCTAAATATCCAAGTCACGGTAAAGGACGCCAAAAGATCTAAAATAGAAAGTGGGAGTTCACGAGGTGATAATTAATGCACAAAAATAAAGAAGATCAAGTTAAAGCATGAAATAAAATTAATTAGAGAATCCAGTAAAAATAATTTAGGAACACGATTTCGGAGAGAAGATAGTCTCCTAGATGAATACATCTAAGGAACCATTAACTCATTAATCAAATTGCAAGTGGGTTAGAAGGTCGCAATTAAAAGTTCTAAAATTGAAGGAAGGTCGAGTAAGTCAAGGTGGAAATACAGTCACATAGCTTGGTAGATGACTAACAACACTTGTGTACATATTACTATCATGGTCATGAGTGACATGGCAATTAGTGTGGAATACTCAGTAGGGTTATCTTGGGGCCTACCATTAAGATTTAACTCAAGTTTCCTCCAAAAGTTTCAAAATTAAACTTTCAAAAATAAACCACCCAAAATTTGTATTCACTCCAAGCCGTTCAAATTCATCATAAATTTTTTTTTAAATCACTTTCATAAATCTCAAAAAAAAAAAAAAAATTCACGTTACTACTAATATTTTCCAAAATTTACGTTTGAATTCAACTATTTAACTCAAGAATTTATAAATTACGACTCCATAAAAATTTTACAATCAATCAAAAATTTAACACTCTAAATTTTTTAAATAACTCATAAAAACTCTTAGCATATTAAAAGCAATCTCAAAATTTAAGCTCAATGCTCTCATCAATTTTAACTTCTATTCATGCTATGTTATTCCAACAAAATCATAACTTTTAAATGGTACTTCCTTTAATCAATCAAAATAACTTTCCATCACATCCTTCGAAATTCTCCCAAAATTTTTAATATTAGCAGTCCTTCATTAAACTAAATTTCTAAATAATCTTATCAGTCAAAATCATTTTTTTTACCAAAAATCCAAATAGATTTGTAAATCCTCAATCATAGGGCACAATTTAAAATAAAAATTTCTCAAAAATCGTTTTCATAACTTTCAAATATTTTTAACCAAAATTCACCGTCATTACTTCCACTTAAAATTTAAAATTTACTAAACACGAAAATCGTAAGTTGTACAACTCAAATTTAAATAATTCCTATGGCCATTTTTAAAAGCTAAGATCATTTTCAAACCAAATTTATAACTGTTCAAAGGTGTATAACTATAATACAATAAAACATAAACATCAAAACTCGAAAATCAAATAAATTTTATATTTGTTCAAAGATGTATATCTATCACGCAAAACTCATAAATATCGCAACTCGAAAAGCAAATCAATTTTATACTTGTGCAAAGATGTATAATTATAACTCAATAAATCATAAATATCAAATCTCGAAAAGCCAATCAATTTCGTAAATCAATGATATATAGATTCTAGCTATATTTTTTTTCCTGCAGTATCAATCCTATGGTGTTTACTATTTTAGAAATCTCAAGATAAAAACTTTCTGTGGTAATATCCTACTTTACCAATTGCTAATCATTAAACCATACTAAAAAAAATCTTTTAACTCAATTAGAGTCTTGAATGTATTCCAATTGCCAATATAACCATTCTAGCCATATGTGTGACCTATGAGCATATACTAGTGTAGTCATCTTCCTAGTTGGCACTAAGCACGAAAATAAGAATCAACGGTAGAGAGGAATCAAGTAAGATGTAATTCAAGGAAGTCGATCGAGAGTTCGGAATTTGAAGCCAAGGGAAGAGGTCAAGCTGTATGGATGAGATTCCTAGATTCTAATCCTATGTTGCAGGCTCACATCGGTACTGTAACGTAATCGAAGTGACAAACTGGACCTGCATGGACCACCACAAAAACATGTAACGCCCCAGTCCCAAAATACTTAGGACTAGGTACGTATCTATGCCAGCTGCACACATACGAAGTATACTCCAATATATGGAAACCTCGTATGAATACATAAGCTGTGAAATACAGTAAACCATAATGCTAATCTCATCCACAGTATAAGAATCAATATAAAATAGATATCAATGTTGGATTATAATTTGTACAAAAGTTGGGCGGAGACAAAGTCCACTACCAACTATCTCAAATAAAATGTACAAGAATGAATAGATGAAATAACAAGACGAGCCAAGTGCAATCATCTACAAAAGGATGGAGAAGATTACGACCTCGGCTAGAACACCTGCAATATCACAGAAGCACACACACCTGGAGAGATAACCAGGTCCTCAGAGGTACGTAACAAGATACAATAAACATGCCATAATAAACTGAATATATAATATGTCACAAACCGAAATAAGTGACAAGACGACAATAAGGTAATCTAACCGTACTACAGTATTTATGCAGTTAAGAACAAACCTCCAACGCATGGGCACTCTGGCTCAGTAGCAGTAATCTCAAGTATGGTCCATCAGGATACCAGGGACCTCAAAGCATAACATTCATCGAATGTCAGAGGCCAGCAGTAAATCAGTATCAGGATCCAGGACCGTATCTCCCGCAGAGATAACCGGCAATAGGGAAGTGCATACTTGGCCCATACGTCAAGGAACTGTTCTTCTCACCCAATGCCTAACAGATTCACCTCCATGTCTCATATATCTCTACTAACTGCTAAGTCTCCTAACATGCCTCTATTAGCAGTTAGCCCTAATGCATGCGCATGGGGGATCAGTCCACACACAAGAACCTCTACATGCTACTCATCTCACACATCCTCGTGGTATAACTGTGTCAAGGTATATGCAATACACTACATACGGTAGTCCCTTAACTCTAGGTTCACATGCAATCAAAGGATAATAACAAAGTAAATTAATAATCACTGAACAGGCGGTAAATAAGGAACTGTAAGAACCGGAAATAAGAACAGTGATATATAAAATAAATGCAGACTGAATATAAATAGTTTAATGGCAAGGTATCTTGCCTGCGGGTGGTGCGAGAAGCAGCAAAATCCAACAATCAGAATCGTCAACACGAAAGTCAAAATCCACAAGAAGCTCCGGATGCTGAAACAAACATCACGAACGAGTTTGGAATAAAAGATATACCTAGGAAATGCCTGTCCAAAAGTTAAATTCTGGAACAGGGGCAAAATCATAATTTTAGGTCAAAACGATGTCCGCCGTTGGACCCGCTTTTCACCGAAATGCACGCCAGAACCTACGGTCTCTAAAGTCATCAAACTACATGTCTACAGATTTATTTTGATGAGACAAACCCAACGGTATGTCCAATTTTGAATTCCGGTGGGCTGTGCACAAAATCGCGCCGTTGGGTGGGATTGTGGGCCCGCCAAAATAGCGTCCCGATCAACGGTCTCAGAATCGGACTAAACTTGGCATACAGGACCAGAAAAATATTTTGAGACCAATGGCGCAAGTTTCATCGCGATTTGATGAGTGTGCACAAAGTAATTGGAAAATACTGAAAATGCTCGATACGCAAAAATGCGACGGATACGGACCAAATTCGTCGCGCACACGCAACCAATTTGAATTCCGTCAATTCTCGTACGTCCACAAATTCGATACGGACCTTTCGGTACTCTCGGTTTGTGACGAGGTCGCCCGGTTTTTCGGGACGTACCTCGTACGGGATTTTCAAGATTTATAAAAACTGATTTTTTTGAGATTTTAATTTAATTAAGAACTGAAATTTATTGCAGAATAAATAAATCTATTTGATGTGATGATAGAGGGTCATGGGGACTTTCTACACGAATTTACGGATCATAAATCGAAATAGAATTGACGGAGAAATTAATCGGGGAAGTGGGTTACCTTAAAGTGGGAATCTGTCGTTGTTGTTGTTTTCGTTGCCGTTGGTGCGGGGTGCTGCTGTGCTCGCGGACAGCACGCCGAGGAGAGGGTAGGAGGAAGGAGGAGAGGAAGGAGGTGGAAAAAAATTTGGAGGAGAAGAAATTTATGGTTTTATAACATATATATACGTATGTATACATATATACAAGGGGGAGGGGGTCTTCGGCCAAACAAGCTGCTGCTTGTTTTGGCAAAAGGGTCGGCCAAGCTTGTAAAGGGCGCACAAAGCATAGAGTTGCTTTTGCTAAGCAACTAATTAATTTGAGGGTTGGGGTGGTCGGTCCCACCCCCATTGGCCGACCACTCCTTGTTTTATTATTATTATTATTTTTTTCATATCCATAACTATCGATACTTATATTTGAAAACAAAACAAATAGATTTAAGCACAACTATATAATTCCGAAAATAGTTAGAATTAAAATATCGCCCAAGAACTTAATGCATTTAAGTTGCTGCTATGTAACAACTTAATGGTCTATTTCAAATATAAGATCTTTTATAGATACTAATTTAATATTATCTATTATTTAATGCATTTAAGCACAACTATATATATAGATATACAAATTTACTTTTCAATAAAATTAATAATAATATCATATAAGTAGAGTGAACATATAGATTTATTTAAAAATAACTTTAAAGATAATAAAATAATAAGTTGCTCAATGGGGGTTTTGATGAACCCATACCACACTCCCAAATTCGGGTACAGAACAATTTGTACAATGTGGCAAAATATTATTTAATAACAAATACTAATATTTTGTACAAATAGTTAAATAATTATAATAAAAATAGGGGTTTTACAAAAATAGATTTTTAGGCTTAATTGGGCGTTAAACAAACATTAATAGGTATTAGACCTCTATTTTTGTATATATATATATATATATATATATATATATATATATATATATATATATATATATATATATATATATATATATAGGTTTTTTCTAAGGGCACCACCCTTTTTGCTAGAGGCTAGCCCAAAATAGTTCAAGAATATTACAAGTTTGCCATCAAAAGTTTTTGCTAGGGGCTAGCTCAAGCAAACCTATAAATACCAATTTTTCTTTTCAATTTCTCTCTCCTTCTTCTCTTTTGTTTTCTCCCTCAACTATTTTCTTCTCTCATTCTCTTAGGTCAAAGAATTAAAACCCTAATTCTTTTCTTTTTTCCCTACATTTTTGGCAAATCGTTCTCTCCCTCAACTCTAGGTCATTGACTTCTCCAATTTATTGGTAAGTCATCGAACTAAAATATGTTTCATGTTTTAAACAAGAATTTCACATATAAAAGTTGAATTATGTGTTAAATGTAGAAAAATATTGAACATGGATCAACGGGATCATCAAATGTTCCTGCCACGTCCGAAGAACACGTTCCCGTAACGTCCGAAGACAACTTTGATGCATCGGAAGCCCTCTTGGTAACTACATTTGAACTTGTCATCGGGTTAAAATTTGTGCTGTGACACAGAGGACTGCCAACACTCTGGCAGTCCAGATCATAGACTAGGACTGCCAGAGTGGTGGCAGTCCTTTCCAGAAGAAGGACTGCCAGGACCCTGGCAGTCCTACAAATATGTAGGACTGTCAGGGTCCTGGCAGTCCTTCTTCTGTGAAGGACTGCCACCACTTTGGCAGTCCTAGTTTATGATACCTGAATGCAGAGTTTTAGTCAGTAAAGGTGTTTGAAATTTATGAACACCAATTGCTGTACAAAAGACGGTCTTGCTATTAACATAATTTGCTATTTATGGACACCAATCTTATGCACGGTCCTAATCTATGAAACCTATTTGCTTTAGGATGTTGTCTAATTGTACTAACCTTTAAGTTTTATTGTAGGACTTGAGATCTTCTGATTTGCGGTACCGACTCCAATTGCAGTCAATGTAGCCCATTTAATCTGGACCGATCTATGTTTTGAATCAAGCGAGGGTGCAGTACATTGGTGTCGAGAAGTCAGACGGGAAAACAATATTGTTCTAGTGATATCCAGATCAGCCCAAAATTGATCGGGACGACAAACTTTGGTGGTTGGCTGTGAAAGAGGTGGTGTGTTCAGAACGCACAAGAAAAACACAATTATCCAAAGTAAAGTTCCAAGAAGAAATGTTGGAACGAGGAAATGTGGTTGTCCATTCACGATACATATTAGAAACGAAGAAGAAGGAAAATGGACAGTAGAAGTAAAGAATGGAATCCACAACCATGAAATTGCCGAGACACTATTGGGTCATCCGTATGTCGGACGGTTGAACAATACGGAGAAGAAGATAGTCGAAGACTTGTCCACCTTCGGAGTTGCACCGAGACAAATATATTCCGTCATACGACATGAAGATGAGAAGAACATGTCTACAATGAAGTCAATATACAACGCCCTAGGTTTTTCAAACGCTGTCCGTACGAAATCAAGAATGGCGATGCAAGAAGTGCTCAAGTTGCTTGCCGATAATCATTATGTTGAGTTCCATAGAAGACATGCCCAGAGTAATAAAGTATTATCAATCTTTTGGGCTCATCCTGATTGCACAAATTTGGCCAGGTCTTTTGCCGACGTGTTAATCCTTGATTGCATGATTGCACGTACAAGACAAATAAGTTCAAGATGCCTCTCTTTTATGTTGTCGGGTTCACCTCTACTTGGAAAACATTTCCAGTGGCATTTTGCTTCATGAAGAGTGAGAAACTTGAAGACTACACATGGGCGTTGGAGAAACTGAAAATACTTTACACTGGTCATACAGAGCCGTCAGTATTTGTTACCGACAGAGAGTATGCCCTAATTAATGTTATTCGTATTAGTTTTTCCTCAAGCGAATATATTGACTATGCACTTGGCATGTCAATCGTAATATTCAAGCCCAATGTGAGTTGAAAGTTTTGGAAGGAGGATGGTAAAATCGACATGCAGATTTTTGACAAATTCGACAATGATTGGAATTGTGTGTGGCGAGCATCTACGATTGCCAGTTACGACGTCGCATGGTACTTATTCAAGCAAAAGTGGGAGGCGAGGGAGCCGGCATGTATTTCTTATATCAAAGATATATGGCTTGAACCGTACAAAGAATAATTCGTCTTAGCATGATCGAATATGGTGAAGCATTACGGCACCACAACTACCAACCGTGTTGAAGGAGCATACTCTTTATTGAAGAGGCACCTAAAATTATCTCTCGGTAACTTCGTCTCTGTTTGCGCAAGCTATACATTTATCAAGTAGACCGGACGGTGAATGAAATTAAGGTATCATTTGAGATGAGTTTGAATATAGTCAAGCATGAGCATAGAAAGGAAGTACTCTTAGATGCTTTAATGCGCATGGTATCTCATAAGGCGTTGGCCTTAATAGCTGATGAGATTGAAAGGTTAAAGTTTGTCGGGCTTGATCCCGAGGTTTGCGGGTGTGTATACCGATATATACTAGGCCTCCCTTGTGCACATCAGATTAATGAATATCGCGTGAATCCATTCCTATTAAAGTAGATGCTGTCGATCAACGTTGGAGGCAGTTGTATATGATGCCCCTGGTAAAGACGAACGATAATTTCTTCTCTTTGCCACAAGTGAAACTTCTCCACGCAAGATGGTGTACCTCCATAGGAGCGAAACAGATGTCCATTGAGCTTAAAATCCAAGAAATTGCATGTCCGGTGACTACTAGAATGCATGAGCCGTCCGTTGTTTCTAATCCTAAAGGCAGGCCTCAAACAAGACTGACTAGTTCACAGAAGAGAAGGCTGGAGTCGACTAAGAGAGATCTATCGTCCTTTGAGCATGTTGAACGAAGCATACAACAACCTTCGCCTGCACGGAAGGGCAAGCTTGTCGTTTGCCGAAAAATAGAGAAAATGGACCTCCCAAGAAAAGATACAGTTGTAAGCCAAACAACGAGTTTATATATTGACAAATTTTAACCTGCGCTTCAAAGTTACATTTGGTCTATTGTCGATGTCCCCGGTGATGGCCATTGCGAATTTCATGTCCCTTGCAAGGCATCTTGGTTATGATGACAAAGACGGATGGAGACGGGTGAGGCAGGAGTTGTACGAGGAGTTAGAGACTCGTCTTCCATTCTACTTCCCGCATCCTAAGCAAAGAAACGGTTGCACATTTTTGTTAAGTATCCTTGTACGATAGTGTTACGGACAGACCACTACATGTCAGTCCCGTCTCGGCTATTTATTTGCTAATAGGTACATGATACATGTTGTACTTATCTCGCCGGATATTAATAATACATTCTTTCGATGTGCGCTCCTCCGACGGACCACGGAGTGTCTAACCTATGTACTATAGGTCTGATCGGGGATCACTTCGTTATACTAAAGATGATCGCTCATTCTCCGATTCCTCCACCTTCAACAGTTTGGTACAAAAGAGCACCGGTCGAAGCCATCGCTTGGACCATACCTTTCGTTGACCAGATAACCATTGTAAGAAGTTGCTGAAGATTGAGGAGCCAAGAGACTTACCTGCTGACCACTACGACGTCGAAATCGACTAAGTATAGATATATTTACAGTCTGACATTTTGTATATGGAGGACCACTTTTGTATACAGAAATATGAAGTCCAGTAATATATATGGAGTAAATTTTGAGTTATATGTGTTTACCTGTGCCTACCTGTGTTATATGTGTCTATCTGTGTTATTTGTGCCTACCTGTGTTATGTGTTTACCTGGACTAGTGTTATAGTGCCTACCTGTGTTATATGTGCCTACCTGTGTACTATATGTGCCTACTGTTATATATTTACCTATGCCTACATGTGTATATGTGCCTACCTGTGTACTATATGTGCCTACCTGTGTTATATGTGCTTACCTGTGTGTTATCTGTGTTATATGAGTGTTCACTGTCACATCGTTTCAGTTTGAGAAACTCTATCACAGAGTATCAGTATCAGGACTGCCACACCCATGGCAGTCCTACACTGAAGTAGGACTGCCAGGGTGATGGCAGTCCTACATAAAACTTGCTGTTAGTTAGGACTGCCAGCACCCTGGCAGTCTAGTTCAGTGTAGGACTGTCATGGGTGTGGCAGTCCTAACTGTAATACTCTGTGATGATTTTCATGTGTGAATCAAATCATCACATAGATTCATAGTTAGGACTGCCACACCCATGGCAGTCCTACACTGAAGTAGGACTGCCAGGGAGCTGGCAGTCCTAACTAAAACTTGCTGTAACAACAAGTTTTAGTTTGGACTGCCAGCACCTTGGCAGTCCTACTTCAGTGTAGGACTGCCATGGGTGTGGCAGTCCTAAATATGAATCTCTGTGATGAATTTATGTGTGAATCAAATTCACACAGATTCATAGTTAGGACTGCCACACCCATGGCAGTCCTACACTGAAGTAGGACTGCCAGGGAGCTGGCAGTCCTAACTAAAACTTGTTGTAACAGAGTTAAGGTTTGGACTGTCAGCACCTTGGCAGTCCTACTTCAGTGTAGGATGCCATGGGTGTGGCAGTCCTAAATATGAATCTCTGTGATAAATTTATGTGTGAATCAAATTCACACAGAGTTAAGAAGTTAGGACTGCCAGCTTCCTGACAGTCCTACTTCAGTGTAGGACTGCCATGGGTGTGTGGCAGTCCTAACTATGAGTCTCTGTGTGATGATTTGATTGTGTGAATCAAATTGCCACAGAGTTAAGATTCATCGCAAAAAAATAATTTATCACAAGTCCTGATACAGATACTCTGTACATTAAAAAGAACAATTTATCACAAGTACATAAACAACAATAACTCTTCACAACTTAAGATTCATCACAAAAACTCAATAATCCAACTAATAAATAATTCACAACTACAATAATTCATCACAACTACTTAGTCCCGAACATTCTATTCAAATTAAGTTTCAAACAAGCAAAATATCCACAATAATTCATCAAATGTACGTAACTATTCCACATCCAACTTAAGTTTGAAACATAAAAATATCGAAATCCATCTACATATATGTCGGGCCTTTGAACGAGACTCCCTATTGTTCATGAAGGGGAAGTCGACCACGTCGTCGATGCGATCAAGCTCGTTGGCGACCGCGACACAAGTCTCACTTTGGCAACCTCTCCGGAGTGTCTGCCAATTCCTTCACCCTTGAGACTGAAAATGAAAGTATAAATGAATTAAGTCTACAAACATGAAATCTTAGTCTTATTACAAATATGGAACTCACCATTCTCACCAACCCAACATACAAGGCATTTTTGGAAGGAAGAGCTCCAACTGCTCCGACGGCCACGGGACCCGGGTTGGTAGGGTTTGACAACTTAGGATGTCCGACCCCCAGAAGTGTTGCATTAGTCCTCGCTGCAGTCGGCCATCTGGGTGACCGATCGTCTTTCAGATTCCGAAGTATATGTCGTTGCCACTCCGAGTAAAAGTCGGTCACCCAGTCGAATTCTGCCGGTTTGTAACTTAAAGGGGGTTCCGCGCGGAGGCTCCAACAGCCGTAGTGTGTGCTTCGACACAGTTTGCACGAAACCAAACTGATGAAGTACTCTATCGGGCATGTACGGCTCCGTGATTTCATAGCATGTGATCAGCCATGAAATAAATAAACTGGTTGAACCTCACGATTCAGCTCACGTACATCCCGGTATGGATTCAAAAAATCTGTAGGAAAATAGTTAACAAGAAAACAAAATCAACATAAAAAGTTAGTCAAAAATAGTACCTCTTCTGGCACCAAACTGTCTAATACTTCACGAATGGAAGCCAGTGTTTGCCAATTTTTGGTTTCGAGCTGGGATGGCCTCCATCGATACACTCTAGGAAGGTGTTCAAGATACTCTAGGTTTTCGTCAGCCCGTCTAAGCATCGGAAAGTGCTCGTATATCCATGCCTATTCAATTTATAAATGAATAGTAAAAATTAAAACAACAAATTGAAGTATACAAGATTAAATTGTTAGAAGTTTTCTTACATGTAGCAGAGTCTGACAGCCGGCCATTGTCTTAGTCCCGACACGGGATGCGATGCCGAGCTCGCGGTAAAGATTGGTTAGGATATCGCTTCCCCAGGATATATCAATGAAGTCATCAACTTCAGATAAGTTGAGCATGTACCGAGCATGTATCGACGTTCCGGACTTGTCCAAAATGCCGACCATTCCTAGGACGAACAACATATACGCACGGGCCACCGCGTCGACCGTATCATCTTCATCGCCATCCACCTCCATATCCATGAACTGGTCCACCAAAATGAGAGAGGAATTTCGTATGACTTCTTGAAGCCTGGTAGAGTTGTAAAACTCGTAGCCGGAACTCCAAGGTGAGTTGAGACGAACTTGACGATCTTCTCGTACCATTTCATGGATTTCTCATTCGTGTAATGTTCTTTGGTCATTACGCGCCCAAGTCACTGGCAGCTCCAATATCTGGTAGACGTCGTCAAGTGTAATGGTCATCTCCCCTGCTGGAAGATGAAATGTGTTGGTCTCCGGTGCCATCTCTCCATAAAGGCGGATATGAGGGCACTATCCATTGTCCGGTAGGCATTTTGTGCCAAATTGTGCAAGCCGCTCGTATGATTTTGCTCCGGACGGCCTCCGATAAGCTTGCAAACTGCCAGGATACGTTTTCTTCCCGTGACTCACAGCCTTAAGATACGATATGTCCTCTGTATATCGAACAACAAAAAATATATCAATTATGAAATATATATATATATATATATATATAGTATACTAAACTGGTAGCTTACAAACGTCTGTACATACCGGTTCTTCCATATTTCATACGCAATGTGGTTCTCAAAAGAAACCAACATTGAGGAACCGGACGGACGGAAAGCGGCTCAGAATGACCGACCTCCTCAGAAGGACCGACCTCCTCTCAAATGGAGCAGAACCATCTTGACGTGATAGGAGTCCGGCAATTGGCACGTCGTCGTCGTCGTCGGAAGGAGGCGTATGAGTAGGAGCTCGTTGCTTCGACCGAGCTTGACGTGGGTAGCGATGTCCGAGACCGAGCTTCGGGCGCCGGTTCGGTAATTATTATCGGACGCTCGAGAGGACGTTCCACACGTTCCTTCCGTTTTGACACGGTGGGCCGTATTCTTTTGTTAGCGGCCGGTGGACTGCATGACAACATACACTTATGGACTGCATGAACATAACTTATTAAGTAATAGAAACAAACATGCACTTACCCAACTCCCATATGTCTAACATTAGGACTGCCAGGCATGTGGCAGTCCTAATGAAAATTAGGACTGCCACAGTCCTGGCAGTCCTCTTGTGAAACATAAATTTGGGTTTCTTGTGTTCAAAAATTAGAGGACTCCAGGACTGTGGCAGTCCTAATTTTCATTAGGATTCCACATGCTGGCAGTCCTACTGTCGTGAATTCGAACTCCCACAACAATCCTATTTGTAGTATTCTAGGGTTAGGGGTTCAACATAAATTTGGGGTTTCTTGTGTTCGAAAATTAGGGAAGAGAACGTGCAAGAGATAAACCTATTTACCAAACTTTTCAAGATTAAACAAATTTCTAGGGTTTCGAATATAATGTAAAAAAATCTCGAAGAAATTAGGGAAGAACGTACCTGGATTCTGGTTGCTTTGACTTGCGGGTCATCTCTTCGAGAATC
>JANAVB010002095.1:0-22504 GCA_029216955.1 Iris pallida | reverse complement strand
AATATATATATATATATATATATATTATATATATATATATATATATCTATATATATATATTATATATATATATATAATATATGTTTCCCCTTAAGCTGCACAATACATGGCTCAGAGAAAGAAAGGAAAAAAATGATTATGTCCTTACAACACATTTATGAAAGAAATAATAAAAAGTAAAAATCCTAAGCTACGCTGCAGCGATCTATTAAAAGCTGAAAAATGGTCCAGTCCAAAGGCACAAGTGCCTACATCTAAAATATAGAACGCCAAGTAACCAGTTCTAAAAAAATCTAAAATAAACTAAAGTCGCAATGTAGGGACAAATAGAGTCTAAGACTTGGTCACGCAGTCACATGTTGCTAATAGCTTATGTCTCAACATACAGAAATACCAGTAGCATTTGCGTTTTACTAAAGGCTCATTCGACCATTTCGGTTGTCGCCAAAGTGGATACGATAAAGTCCCAAATTAACCAAAAAATATGCCAACATAAATAAAACAATAAAATGTAGATATATATATCTATATAAATATTTTGTAACAACCAGGTTAAAAAATAGCAATAATATATACATATATATTTTTAAATGCATCACAATATTAAGGGTATAGTTAAACATACTTTTTTTCTTTTTAAATCATATATATATATATATATATATATATATATATATATATAATATATATATATATATATATATATATATATATTTTTTTTTTAAATCATATATATATATATATATATATATATATATATATATATATATATATATATATATATATATAATATATATATATTAAAAAGCCTCTCTTTTAGATTAATAGAAAACCAATTCCCAAATACACAGCATCACAGTTGCTAGCCAAAGCCATAAATCATATGTTTATACATTTATATAAAAGAAACTACAGAACTAACTTCACAATTTGTGATACGTTCCGAGCACGACCAACGATCGTTTCAAGTATCGTTTCAAGTATCCCACAAGCAACTTCAAATATTTAAACCCTATAACGGGATCGAGACCGGTCATCACAGACAACGAATATGAGATGCAAAGACTACTCGGATAGAAATTATACCGGAAGTCTGATGAAGGAATCCAAAGGGTGACCTCGGACTCGGATCGAAGCGTCATTATCGGCTCGAAGCCTCGGGAGGCGCAAGGGGTCGTGGGAAGATGCGTGGTCGTACGGAGGGCGCGCGGGCTGGCCGAGGGGCACGTGGGTCGGCGCGGATCGGATATGGGATGGCCACAGAGGTCGAATGCCGGTAGGGTGCGGGACAGGGGTCGCCGCTAGGGTCGGGCACTGTGGCACCGGTCATGGGTCGATGAGGGCGGCGCAGCTGGCCGAAAGGGTGCGGGGTCGGGCACCGGAGGGACTGGCCGATGGTCGGCTGCTGTGGGAAGTGGTGGTGGTGTGGGTTGGAGTTGGGAAGGAAGATGAGAGGGCAAAAAAAGTGGTCTTACTAAAATGAAGTGTTCCGTTCCAAGTGACATGGCTTTGAAATATTCCTTTCCAGAGAAAAGAGAGGGGAAGATAGGAGAGGGTGCTGGTGAGGGTTTATTCTCTTGACTTAGAGTAAAATGATAGCGTCGGGGCACAATTTTTCGATGGAAAACTGAGAATATGAAACAATTGTAAGAACAATGTTCCAACGCAACACTTCTAGGAAGGTTGCGCAAGTATAACGAAGATCTAAGAAGATCTCGTTATTATATTACGAGAATCTAACAAAATTTCATAATCCACAGCAGCATATGATATACGAGAATCTAAGAAGATTTCGTAATCACAACAACGAAGAAGATGACAGGCGAAAGATGGAAGATGGCCTGCTGGGGTGAATGATCACCGTTGTTCAAAGCTATATTCGCCCCACACGAATAGCTTTCAGGAACCAGCAAGTTCGTCGAAGAACTTTGGAATACTTCTGCTCTTCTGACTCCTCGGATAGTACACGGACTCCCGTGCAAAAGCAACGCCGGTGCAAGGCTTCTCGTCTCTCTGACAGGCTCTGTTTACTTGTGTTAAGAAAACACTTGTAAACTTTCGTAACTCTCTAAATATATTCTGTTTCGTATTATGCCTGTGAGAGAGAAGAGACCATATATTGGCCCGAGTAGCAACTGTCCGGTTAGCACAACATTCGGGACGTGGTAATAACCACTCCAAACGTGCGGTAACCGCTCAGATCATGCACATGCACGATCTGAAGCAAGTTGCACCACACTAGCAACCCGCGCACCTTGCACCTTGCGTACACAGCCACTTGCACCACACTGCGCCACACGCCTTGCACACCTTGCGCCACATGCACAACGTACATATGCGCCACTTGCGCAACCTGCACCAACCTGGCGCAACCTGCGCGCAACTTGGCACAACCTGTGTGCAACATGGCACAACCTGTGCGCAGCCTGCATGCCACCTGGCATAACCTGTACGCAACCTGCGCGCAACCTGGCTCGTAACCTGTGCCGCGCAACGTGGCACGCAACTTGGCCGTGCAAGTGGCTCGCGCAACGAGCGCAACTAAAGCGCACTATGCGTCTAGCGACGATGCTGACGTGCTAAGTGCAAAGTACGCCAACAAAATGCCATATTATGCCTCATGAGCCCATGAGCCCGAGTCCGAGTCCGAGTTCGAGTTCGAGTCCGAGTCCGAGTCGCTAAGCCCCTACGCTCATTTGGAAATAAATTTTCCAAGAGCAAAAACATAAATGCTTTTAATTGTTGATTTAGCCTTTTTCCATTAGAAAAATAACCCCACATGGCACACCCATATGCACCTCCATACCACATGTGCATCTCTAAACTAGCATAGCTAATATATAGAGATACAACTTCTTTGGCCTATCCGATGTGGGACTAAAGTTTCTAAAGAAAAGGCAAAAAACCCCAACAATCCCTCACATATCTGTATATATAGGTATAAATGTTCCCCACAGTAACTGTCCATCATGTATTACGAGAGATGTCGCTGACGACTTGAATCTTCCCGCATGGATCAAACAACAGACTATAATACAAGAATGGACTAAGCCTTGAATTCTGCATCATAGCTGAAATTCTTTCCACTCACATAATATAGTTACATGTGCTTCTGGCTACACATTAAAGGCCGTGTGCCAGCCTGGTTTCAGTATATAATTTTGGGCATCTACAAGTTTACCCTCAAGAGACGGCCTGATATCTCTTTGTCCATACACTATAGGTGAGTTCATTATAAAGAGACATGGCATGAAGCGCTTTGCGTTTCCCTTGCGGTGCTACACCGCTATGACATGGCTTAAAGCCGAGGCCTTACCCCGTACCGGGAACCTCATCGTAGTGTCATACTACTGTAGCATAAGGCAACCGCCTCTTTGTAGTGCCATACTACCCAGCATGAAGCCTTAGGCTCCCTTCCGGTGTTACGCCGCAACGACATGGCTTGCAAGGCCGAGACTTTATCCCTAACGGGTACGTCATTGTGGTGTCGTACCACTGTAACATGAGAAACTCCTCTTTGTAGTGCTGACTACACCCCTCTTTATTTTAACATACATTATTAGGCTAACTGCCTATTTGTGGTGCTACGCCGCTGTGACTTGGCTAGCAAAGCCGAGGTATTACCCCATGTCTGGGAACCTCATGGTGGAGTCACCCCACAGTAGCATAGAGTTTCACTCCTTGTAGTGCTGTTCTACCGTGCTTCCTGTAACGCACACCCGACATTCACTCTGCCTGAGAACTCATTAAGGTATTTAAGCCAACCTTCCCACATGATCCGTTTTCCGTAGAAAAACAACAGTAGACAACAGTGGTTATAGGTCCGTAACCTCTCCATGCCCAATAGAACATGTACCCACCGTTCATGATATTCTTCCGATTAGTGGTCCTCCCTTGAACCAAAAGCTAGATGCCTAGTAGATTTTTCTTTGAACTATTAGCATAAAACTTTATGGTAGAAATATAATAATACAATATCAGAATGCCTTTAAACCCATTTTACAAGCTGTGTCATCGACCAGCTGACGCTTGAGGCCCTTGGTGAACGGATCTGCCAGGTTCTCCTGACTCCGAACAATAATTACTGCAATAACACTCCTCTTGATGAGATCGTGTACTGTCCTGTGCTTCAACCGCACAGTCCTCTTCTTCCCATTGAAGAGATCATTTGATGACATCGTCGCAGTCGCCTGATTGTCACAGTATATCGGTATCGCCGGTATTTGTCCCAACCACTGGAAGATCATACATGAGCTCCCGAAGCCATTCTGCTTCCTCGGCTGCGGTATCAAGAGCAAAGAACTCAGATTCCGTGGATGACCGCGAGAGCATAGTCTGCTTCTTCGACTTTCATGATATAGCAGCTCCACCCATTGTGAAATGAATCCACCTGTGGACCTCTCGCTCTCCACCTCTGAGCACTAGCTGGCATCACTGAAGCCTTCTACTACCGACGGATCTCCGCTGTAGTACAGTGTATATGTCTGAGTCTTCTTGAGATATCTCATAACCCGTTTCACAGCTTTCCAGTATTCAACACCTGGGTTGCTCGTGAAATGACTCAACATTCCTACGACGAAAGCTATGTTAGGCCTTGTGGCAGTAGTAGGATACATCAAACTCCCGATTACGCTTGCATACTCCAGCTACCTGACGCTTTCCCCTGAATTAGGCTTCAGCTTCAGATCACACCAGTACGGCGTATCGATCCCTGGAAGATCCCGATACCCATAACGATGATCATTTTCTCAATATAATGAGACTGTGACAGCGCTAGTCCGGTGTCTGTCCGGATTATCTTGATCTCTAAGATCACATCAGCTTCCCCAAGTCCTTCATACTGAATTTGCTCGTGCTGAATTTCTTTGTTTCTGTGACACAACCCATATCCGTTCCTAGGATAAGCATGTCGTCCACGTACAGACAAACGATCACACCTCTTCCATCAGTGAACTTCGTGTAAACACACTTGTCCGTCTCGCTGACCATGTAGCCATTTGACCTTATAACTTTGTCAAATTTCTCATGCCACATCTTGGGAGCCTGTTTAAGACCGTACAAAGATTTTAACAACTTGCAGTGTAAAACCCCTAAATTTCTACTATTTTTTTATTAAATTTGGTACTGATTTAAAATTTTGTATTGTACATCGCGTAGTCGTATTGTACGTCGCGCACGAAATTTTATTTTTCGAAATAGCTCGACGAATGCGAATATGTGCGAGGTACATATTTTGTAAAACATTTTATTTGAGATTTTATATATATAGAAGAATTTAATTTGAAAATAATATGTGATAAATATTTTCTTTCTAAAAGAGTTATTTTATTCGTCGTTTAAAATATAATGGTGATTTGAAAAATTGTGGTTTATATGAAGTATTTCCAAATGTTTTGCGAAATGTGAAATTCGCTTACTAATATATTTTGTTATTTATAAAAGCTAGTTCATGAATTAATATTTAAGTATTTATCGTGATTTTTGAAATTAATTATTACTATATTTATTTAATTAGGAAAAGAATATTGAGATTTTGTTAATTTTAATATTTGATTAAATATGGTAATTTCAATTGGAAAAGATTTTATTGATCTTATTTAAAATATTTTAAATTAAGTATAGAATTAATTTGGATTGGATTTGATTTGGATTGAATTATTTTGAATTAAGAGACGATTATCTAATTGGGATTTAAATCCTCCCAATCCTTATCAAACTGGAAATTCTCACCTCCTATAAAAGGAGAGGTACTCCTCCAGAAATTTTTGATCCAACCAAACCGTACATCGTGTCGGTGTCTCATCCACTATATTCTATTTTGTACAAATACATTGTTAGTCCGCGTCCGACAATCCCGGACACCCACCCAGCCGTGTCGGACACCCCCGACACGACACATCTTACCCGACATCATCGAATCCCCAATCCTGACTCTACCCTCATCCATCGCCATCACCGACCCTCGCCTGGCCACCGTGGCCAACCTCGCAGCGGTACCATCCCAACCATCGAACCCCTTGTCGTCATCAGCAGCCGCCGTGGCACCACCGCCACACCTTCACCCCACTCCAGCAACCACCCGCGGTGCCGCCATCATCTCCGACCACCCCGGCAAAACATCACCACTCAGAAAGGGAAGGGGAAACCCTTACCTATGTCGTCCGCCGCGAGTAGCGCGGCCAGCCACCGTGCCGCACCGGAGTTCTCCGTCCCTGGCACACCGCTCCGGACGCCGCCGTCCACCCTGGGCTGCGCGCGTCGCCGCGCGTTCCAGTCGTCGAGCAAGGGGCCGAAACCCTCTGGTCAGCGCGTCCATCTGCCGCCTTTCCGTCGAGCTGCTGGCCCCCGCGTCTCCGTCGACCCGACGAACTCCTTCACCCGGCCGCCGTTTCCGCCGCCAGGAGAGCGCCGCCCAAGCGCCCGGCCGCCCGCGTCCCAGACTCCAGCTCACCCGATCTCCCGCTGTCCTCTCCTCCTTCTTCTCTCCCACCCACCGATCTGCACTGCGTCTCCCATCTCCGTCCGTCGGCGCCCAGAACAGCCGCCTCCTCCGCCTCGCGTGCTCCCGCACCGGCGACCCGCCTTCAGCTTCACCGCCGACGAGCCGACCGCCGGTAAGAAGCTCGCCGAAACCCTCTCATTCTCTCGACCTATTCCCTTTCTTTCCTCTCTCTCCTCGACCTAGCTCTCCCTCTCCCACAGAGTTAGCAACCCCTCATTGTTAGCAAATGGGGAAAGGGAAAGCAAAGGTTTTATTTTTTTAGGTTATTAATGTATCATTATTATCATAATTATTTTCATTATTAATATATAATCATTATTAGTATCACCTTTATAGTTTATATTATTATTATTATTTTTATCATTATTATTTATTATTAGTTTTATATTATTATTATGATTATTATTTGTTATTATTATTATTAGTATTATAAACATGATTTTTACAGATTGACAAAAATAGAAATCTATATATTTATGATTTTATATTTAACTTAGCATAGATATTATTACCAATGGTATCAATATTATTAATATTTTATTTTCGGGTTTATACTATTATTTTCTAAAAATATAAATTTATGACTAGAGCCTACATCTACATTTAAATTTTTTTTTTGTTATATCCCTGTTATATTTTTAGTCCTAAATCTTTTTCTAGATGATATTTTCCAAAGGTATTATAACTAAATAATATTTCAAATTTATACAAAAAAAATTTCCTAATATTTTATTTATCAAAATAGTTTAACTAATAAAATGTATTTTTAAGAAATATAGAATACTTTCCAAAAATAGTATATGTATTCACTTAAACAAAATTTCCTCTTTGTCATCATCACTAATCATGACTAATCCAACATCCTTATTTTTCCTTGCGACTTTGGACTGCTACCAATCAACCATGACTATTGGACATTCGAAACTTGCTGGATTATTGCACCACACCAGGCGACACATCAGGCAAGACACCTTACCTTTACTGTTTAATTTCTTGCTCAATATCATGCATGCTTTTTCTTTATGTTGTTCTTTCAAAATTATATATATACAAATTATTATATTTTATGCAATTGGCTTAGAGTTAAGGGACCACCGTATGTTTAGTGCATCTCATAAACTGTCACGATGTGCCACAGATTGTGTGTGAGTTGTGAGTCGCATATAGATACGAACTTGCGTGCTGACTGATCATTGGTGCGTACAGGCCATGCGTTAGGATATAACTGCTAATAGATTGTGTAGAAGACTTGGCAGTTATTAAGGATTAAACAGTGTCGTAGAGACGGCGTATGTATAGTATCATTGGGGGGAGGGGACAGTTATTAGCGTAGGGGCTACATTTTATTTTTACACATTTTGGGCCGAGGGTGACTCTTATGAGCACTACCTTCTGTCCAAGGCCGATAGTGACTCGGATGAGCGCTACTTACTGCCACTCTTTATTTACTCTGCTGAGCCTACAGCCCCTGCGTAGAACGTTGTCCTCAAAGTGCATATCACCTAGAATGGGTAGAAACCTTTACTCATGCATGTTTTTCTGTTGAGCTTATTTATTCAGTTTGTCGGCATGATATTATGTGTCTTGTTACGTCCCTCTGAGGACCTGGTTTTCTCCAGGTGTGTGTTCATGTTTTCTGCAGGTATTCTAGCTAAGGCCATTCCTTCCTTCGTGATAATTGCTTTTGGACTCGTCATTGCTTCGCTCGACCAATTACTTTCTTTGTATATTTCTTCCCTGTTTAAATTAGTTGGTAGTGGATTTGTCTCCGCCCAACGATTGTATACATGACAAACTCAAAGTTGCTTTTATATTAGTTATCTTTGTGGATGAGATTTAGTGTCTTGGCTTTCTATATTTTACAGCTTATGTATACATACGAGCCGTATATTTACTCGTATGTATACAGCTGGCATGATACGTATCTAGTCTCAAGTATTTGGGACTGGGGCGTTACATGTTTTTGTGGTGGTCCATGCAGGTCAAATTTTTCGTTTCGGTTACATGACTGTACCGAACGGGCCTACAAATAGGATTAGAGTCTAGAATTTCATCCACATACTTAATCACCTTCCTTGACCTTCCTTGATTTCCATATTCCGACTCCCATGGCTTCCCTTGATTTTTGCATCTTGCTTGAACCCTTTCTACCAACACCCTATCACCTCGTGCTTAAACATGGTTAGAAAGATGACTACGCTACTATATACTTATTAGTCAACCATATGACTAGAAGGGTTACATTGGCAATTGGAATACATTTAAGACTCTAATGGAAATAAAAAGGCATTTAAAAAAAGTGTGATTTACTTATTAGTAATTTGTAAAATAGGATATCTAAGGAAGTTGTAATCTTGAAATTTCTAAGTAGTGATCATAAGAGGATTGATAGGATTTTAATTTTATGCTGCAGAAAAATAGTTGGAATCTATACACAATTGATTTAAGAAATTGTTTTGATTTCCGAATTTGATATTATGATCTATTGGATTATAGCTATACGTCTTTGAGCAAATATAAACTGATTTCAATTTCAAGTTGTGATATTTATGATTTATTGAACAGTTATAAATTTGGTTTGAAAATGATATTAGATTTTAAATGTAGCAGTAGAAATTATTCTCGTACAACTTACGATTAGTATGTTTCTTAAATTTCAAAATTTAAGTGGAAGCAGCAATTTTTTTTATTTTTTGGTTTAAATATTTTGAAAATATAAAAATAATTTTTGAGGAAGATTTTCAAATTTTAAAATGTGGCATGTGATTTATGATTTACAAACCTATTTAGATTTTGAGTAAAAAGGTTTTGATTGAGATTATCAATAAATTGGCAATTTTTTTTTCATGTTGTCGGATTAGGGTTGATAAGTGCATTAAGATATTGAACTTCAATTTTGAAATTATTTTTCTTGCTAAGAGTCTTTCTGTAGTTATTTGAAAAATTTTGGATTTTAAAATTTTGATTGATTATGAGATTTTTATGGATTCGTGAATTATGAACTCTTGATTTCAATAGTTGGAATTGAACGTTAAGTTTTGAAAAAAGTTAGTAGTAACATGGTAAAAGTTTACTTTGAGATTATTAAAGGAAATGAAATTGTTAGCCATAATCTAATTGGGCAGCTTAGAGTAATACAATTTTGGTGGTTTATTGTTTTAAATTTTTTTAAGAGACTTTCTGAGGAAACTCCAGTTAATTTTTTTTTCTTTTTACCACGAAGATAACTCTAATGAGTTAGGAGTATTCCATACTAATTGCCATATCCCTCAAGACAATGATAGTAGTGTACATACAAGTGTTGTTAGTCATCTCCAAGATCATATGGTTATATTCCAATCATGACTTTCTCGATATTCCCTCAAATCTAGATTTTGTCGTGACTTTCTAACCAATTGAAACTTGAGAAATAATTGGATTGTTCCTTGATCATACCCCATCAAGTGGCTGTCATATCTCTAGAAATGGTATTCCTAACTTATTTTGTCTTGATCTACTAGAATATGAATTATCATATTTCATGCGTTAACTTGGTCATTTACTTTGTGCGTTAATCATTATTTCATGAATTTCCACTTTCTATTTTAATTATTTGTGTCCTTTACCGTGACTTGGATATTTGGAGCACAACACTAGACGTTTTCTTCCCACAAATTTCACAAGCAAGACCTACACGAGCCCACCTTCATGTAGGAATATCACTTGCCACTAAAACACGTCACCTTGTACTCTAATTTTCTATTGCGACTTTGGGTCAAAAAGACTGGACTCAAATTCCTACCGTGAAACCAATATACTTTTTAACTATAGATGAGACTCGACCTCGACTCAATTCTTTCCACCCGATGTGTAATGCTTGACTTGCGCTTTACGTTGATTGCTTGACCCATTGACCCCTTTACACTACTAGTTTAACTCTTGTAAGTTGGGTAGAATACCTCCTGACCTAACCAACCTTTTGTGGACCACATTGATAGGTTCGCTTGGACCATAGAATTCAGTGGACCCTAACTTATCTAGTCAACCAAGCCGACTGCATAGGCCCAAATTTCGGACGGAACTTAGATTTTACAAGATCATGGACTATTTGATTTATTTCATCATTACCCTTTACTTATTATTTTATCTACCTATGATGCTAAAATAGCTTAGTTTTGCAAGCATATTCTTTATCAAGCTTGATCATGACATATGTTTAATGTGGGCGCCCACTAATACATTGTCTAATCAGAACCAACGTATTATGGTCTGATCAACCATAGTGCACTTGATTCGCTTTTGTATATTGTTCTACGTAGATGGAGACATAGTAACCTTGCCCCTAGAGTCTCCTTCGCGATTGCCTTGGCAATTCTCTTGGAATTATATAACCGCCTTTGAATCATATTGGCATTCGAAAATATCTCCTTTGGACTCTTGTTGGCTTTCGTCTCTTAACTATTCTAGACAAAGCTTGTGATTGATAGATAGACCAAACCATTCTCCTATGACCATAATATTTGTATATACTTGGGGACAGTTAACCACTGACCAACCAATATGACTATTCCCGTCTTGAGCTACTTGCCTTTTTCCTCGACTTTAGATTCAACTTTCATGACCTTTTTAAAATTTGAGGATGATTCAACTCTAAACCTAGACGACCCTATATCTTCCATCGTACTATCATGATCTTTTACCTTGACTAGTTACCCACGTTCAATTCCAAAATCGTGAATTATTTCATCATTATCAAAATCACGATTTCTAAAGCATATTTGTCGTTTCGCTGCCTCGTCCAATGAATTGTGTTGCTTTACCCTCGTACCTTCTCACCCCCTACTTATTCTTAATTTCGAGGACGAAATTCTTTTAAGTTGGGTAGGATGTAAAACCCCTAAATTTTTACTATTTTTTTATTAAATTTGGTACTGATTTAAAATTTTGTATTGTACATCGCGTAGTCGTATTGTACGTCGTGCACGAAATTTTATTTTTCGAAATTGCTCGACGAGTGCGAATATGTGCGAGGTACATATTTTTGTAAAACATTTTATTTAAGATTTTATATATATAGAAGAATTTAATTTGAAATAATATGTGATAAATATTTTCTTTCTAAAAGAGTTATTTTATTCGTTGTTTAAAATATAAGTGGTGATTTGAAAAATTGTGGTTTATATGAAATATTTTCAAATGTTTTACGAAATGTGAAATTCGCTTACTAATATATTTTGTTATTTATAAAAGCTAGTTCATGAATTAATATTTAAGTATTTATCGTGATTTTTGAAATTAATTATTACTATATTTATTTAATTAGGAAAAGAATATTTGGGATTTTGTTAATTTTAATATTTGATTAAATATGGTAATTTCAATTGGAAAAGATTTTATTGACCTTATTTAAAATATTTTTAAGTAAGTATAGAATTAATTTGGATTGGATTTGATTTGGATTGAATTATTTTGAATTAAGAGACGATTATCTAATTGGGATTTAAATCCTCCCAATCCTTATCCAACTGGGAATTCCCACCTCCTATAAAAGGAGAGGTACTCCTCCAGAAATTTTTGATCCAACCAAACCGTACATCGTGTCGGTGTCTCATCCACTATATTCTATTTTGTACAAATACATTGTTACTCCACGTCCGACAATCCCGGACACCCACCCAGCCGTATCGGACACCCCCGACACGACACATCTAACCCGACATCATCGAATCCCCAATCCTAACTCTACCCTCATCCATCGCCATCACCGACCCTCGTCTGGCCACTGTGGCCAACCTCGCAGCGGCACCATCCTAACCACCGAACCCCTCGCCGTCATCAGCAGCCGCCGTGGCACCACTGCCACACCTTCACCCCACTCCAACAACCACCCGCGGTGCCGCCATCATCTCCGACCACCCCGGCAAAACATCACCACTCAGAAAGGGAAGGGGAAACCCTTACCTATGTCGTCCGCCGTGAGTAGCGCGGCCAGCCACCGCGCCGCACCGGAGTTCTCCGTCCCTGGCACACCGCTCCGGACGCCGCCGTCCACCCTGGGTCGCGCGCGTCGCCTGCGCGTTCCAGTCGCCGAGCAAGGGGCTGAAACCCTCTGGTCAGCGCGCCCATCTGCCGCCTTCCCGCCGAGCTGGCCCCCGCTTCTCCGGCGACCCGACGAACTCCTCCACCCGGCCGCCGTTTTCGCCGCCAGATGAGCGCCGCCCAAGCGCCCGGCCGCCCGCGTCCCAGACTCCAGCTCACCCGATCTTCCGCTCTCCTCTCCTCCTTCTTCTTTCCCTCCTACCGATCTGTACCGCGTCTCCCATCTCCGTCCGCCGGCGCCCAGAACAGCCGCCTCCTCCGCCTCGCGTGCTCCCGCGCCGGCGACCCGCCTCCAGCTTCGCCGCCGACGACGACCGCCGGTAAGAAGCTCGCCGAAACCCTCTCCTTGTCTCGACCTATTCCCTTTCTTTCCTCTCTCTCTCTCGACCTAGCTCTCCCTCTCCCACAGAGTTAGCAACCCCTCATTGTTAGCAAATGGGGAAAGGGAAAGCAAAGGTTTTACTTTTTTAGGTTATTAATGTATCATTATTATCATAATTATTTCCATTATTAATATTATTATCATTATTAGTATCACCATTATAGTTTATATTATTATTATTATTTTATCATTATTATTTATTATTAGTTTTATTATTATGATTATGATTATGATTTGCTATTATTATTATTAGTATTAGTATTATAAACATGATTTTTACAGATTGACAAAAATTAGAAATCTATATATTTATGATTTTATATTTAACTTAGCATAGATATTATTACCAATGGTATCAATATTATTAATATTTTATTTTCGGGTTTATACTATTATTTCTAAAAATATAAATATTATGACTAGAGCCTACATCTATATTTAAATTTTTTTTTTGGTTATATCCCTATTATATTTTTAGTCCTAAATCGTTTTCTAGATGATATTTTCCAAAGGTATTATAACTAAATAATAGTTTCAAATTTATACAAAATTTTTTCCTAATATTTTATTTATCAAAATAGTTTTAACTAATAAATGTATTTTTAAGAAATATAGAATACTTTCCAAAAATAGTATATGTATTCACTTACACAAAATTTCCTCTTTGTCATCATCACTAATCATGACTAATCCAACATCCTTATTTTTCCTTGCGACTTTGGACTGCTACCAATCAACCATGACTATTGGACATTCGAAACTTGCTGGATTATTGCACCACACCAGGCGACACATCAGGCAAGACACATTGCCTTTACTGTTTAATTTCTTGCTCAATATCATGCATGCTTTTTCTTTATGTTGTTCTTTCAAAATTATATATATATGCAAATTATTATATTTTATGCAATTGGCTTAGAGTTAAGGGACCACCGTATGTTTAGTGCATCTCATAAACTATCACGATGTGCCACGGATTATGTGTGAGTTGTGAGTCGCATATAGATGCGGACTTGCGAGCTGACTGATCATTGGTGCGTACAGGCCGTGCGTTAGGATATAACTGCTAATAGATTGTGTAGAAGACTTGGCAGTTATTAAGGATTAAACAGTGTCGTGGAGACGACGCATGTATAGTATCATTGGGGGAAGGGGACAGTTATTAGCGTAGGGGCTACATTTTATTTTTACACACATTTTGGGCCGAGGGTGACTCTTATGAGCACTACCTTCTGTCCAAGGCCGATAGTGACTCGGATGAGCGCTACTTACTGCCACTCTTTATTTACTCTGCTGAGTCTACAGTCCCTGCGTAGAACGTTGTCCTCAAAGTGCATATCACCTAGAATAGGTAGGAACCTTTACTCATGCATGTTTTTCTGTTGAGCTTATTTAATCAGTTTGTCGGCATGATATTATGTGTCTTGTTACGTCCCTCTGAGGACCTAGTTTTTTCCCAGGTGTGTGTTCATGTTTTTTGCAGGTATTCTAGCTAAGGCCATTCCTTCCTTCGTGATGATTGCTTTTGGACTCGTCATTCCTTCGCTCGACCAATCACTTTCTTTGTATATTTCTTCCCTGTTTAAATTAGTTGGTAGTGGATTTGTCTCCGCCCAACGATTGTATATATGACAAACTCAAAGTTGCTTTTATATTATTAGTTATCTTTGTGGATGAGATTTAGTGTCTTGGCTTTCTACATTTTACAGCTTATGTATACATACGAGCCGTATATTTACTCGTATGTATACAGCTGGCATGATACGTATCTAGTCTCAAGTATTTGGGACTTGGGCGTTACATGCAGACTTTGTCTTCAATACCCTTGACGACAAATCCCTCTGGCTGTTGCATGTATATCTCTTCGGTCAGCTCGTCATTTAGGAAAGCCATTTTTACATCCATCTGATGTATCACCATCTTATGTATGCTGCAAGAGCAATCAACACTCTGATGGTGGTCATCCGGACTACTGGAGCATACGTGTCAAAGTAGTCAATCCCCTGCTTCTGAAAAATCCCTTGGCTACCAACCTAGCCTTGAACTTGTCAATAGTTTCGTCAGCTTTCATCTTCTTCCTGATGATCCATTTGCATCCGATGGGTTTCGCTCCTTCAGGAAGATCAACCAACACCCAAGTGTTATTTGAGGTGATAGAATCAATTTCATTGTCAATCGTCTTCTTCCAGAAAATCGTGTCTCTGGTCTTCATCGCCTCATCATAGGTAAGCGGTCCTGCTTCCACATGATAGGTGACAAAGTCACTTCCGAAGTCCTTCGGCCTCCTCATACGCTTAGCTGACGGCTCAGCCTGTTTTGGTTCAATCGTTGTTTCAACAACAACATTTTCTTGGACCACATCTTCATTGAAGACATCAATTTTTTGTGCACCCTCAATGTTCTCCGGTACATCCGCAAGAACAATATTTGTCACGCCCCAGAACCAGAATACTGGAGAGCGGGGGAATGACTCGGCCAGCTACGTATTACGGGTAGATGAATACCGTATAATACGATCAATGCTGTCTAACCAGACGAGGGGGTGCATACTACATGAAAGTCTTACTATGGTCACTTCACATCTATTGTCTCAATCATTCAAACAAGAAGCAAAAATAGAGAACATGTAAGATAAAGCAGTAAGGCGTCCCAAATACTTAGTCAAAATATTCTTAAGATCTGGCTTTACAAAACATAGCCAGATGGTATAGTCAGTATATACACAATTGTTATCAGCTGCAGTCTGACTTTATTTACAATTATGCAAAAGTAAGTGCAAGACAATTCGACTAACATGTCGGTGCCAAACGGCTAAGTATGAAGTAAATAACAAAACGAGCGGTGAAGTAAGGAAACCCACTCGAGTCCTCCTGCGATCATTCCCCTAGTATTGACCATCTTGGAGGTAGAAGTAATCTGGATCCTCGAGGACTGGCTCTAAATCTGGCCATGCAAAACCAGAGAGGTTAGACCTCTAATAGCAAGTACCATAAGGGAGCACGATATGAAGGATTGAACCAGTAAGTAAGAGAATATAATAATAGATCTCTGCTTTCCATTAGGATTCACATAACATCACGACACTTCGAACCAACCTCCCAACCAAACAAGGACAGAAGTTGGCCCGTCATGTCCTGACATTCTGATCATCTCAGTTAGGCAATAGAGTAGGTACAGTATACAAACAAATCATCTTGAACTGGCCAATCAACTACTACGGCTTGCTATTGTGAGTCCCAAGTTATCCTGGAATTATGCAATTAGGGATTCCTCAGTTCTTACTATGTGCGAGCAAGGCTAGTCTATCCAGTCAATCAATTACTGCCAATCATGTAATTAGACGAGTCCCAGCGGGACGCCCGCCGTTAATATAGCATGTACAATTTAATAATATAAGCAGATACCGTTCCATGCCCGTGTGACAGATTTACAGTATCTGTGGGAACCAGCCGGCCTGTCGGGCACTACTAGTCCCAAGAGGGCTGCCATGTAAGAACTCGGGAATTCATTCTCTCCATGCAATCATTATTTTATTTAACTTAATAGTCTCTACGTTGAGTGAAGTCCCATGCCGTAGGATCATGGTCATTCAAATGAGTACTTTTGTACGGGGTACGATAAGCGCAACTCTACAACGATACCCGTGCGGCTAGGTTGTAGGTCTTACATAGCGTAATGCAACAATCAAATCTAACCACGGAATAATCATGCCTTGACCATAAAGTACACATGCTAGTTTTATAAGATAAATAAATAACTAAATAAATAAATAAATAATTTGAAGCCTGCATGTGCCTGTATGCCAATATTCGGGATCGGCTAATCGATTACAATAGTTCATAACATGAACGTGTCTCATTCAATCAATTCAATAAGACGACTAGCCAGTCTCTTAGTTCCAACTAGGAACGCATGATCAATTATTAGTCAATGTCACAATCATTATCAATGGTGACAAGGCATGAAAGTCAATTAGTATTACATGGGATCGAGCCTATAACTCCTCAGAGTTAAGTTCTAGTCATACTGGGTATCCATAAACCAATCAAGACACAAGGCGCATTCCACATAACAATCTGTATTAACAATATTAACATATCATGATTTTATCAAGTTCATGCCAAAAGCGTAAGGATATAATAGAAGAATTATCATGCCACCATTAAATGAATAAGTTATAGAATAAATAAAAACACCCAGGTCAGGAAGTCACGCCAACAAGTCTATGCTAAGGCCAAAAGTCACGCCAACAAGTCTATGCTAAGGCCAACAAGTCACGCCAACAAGTCCATGCTAAGGCCAACAAGTCACGCCAAGTCTAGTAGGTAGAGTGAGAGTGTAAACAGCGTGAGCATGAAAAGTAGGTTCACGTTGGCACGTACAGCGTGAGCGTGAAGGAAAATTCACGCTACTCATAACGTGAGCGTGAAAAGTAACTCACGCACGCACAGCGTGAGAGTATGAGCGTGAAAAGCGTGATAGAAATTCACGCACACACGCAGAAATGTGCGTGACTAAAATCCACGTACGCAAGGATGTGCGTGACTAAAAATTCATGCACGCTCGTCAAAACGTGAGCGTGACTGAAAATTCACGCACGCACGTAAAGACGTGAGCGTGACTGAAAATTCACGTACGTATGTAAAGACGTGAGCGTGACTAAAAATTCACGCACGCACGTAAAGACGTAAGCGTGACTGAAAATTCACGCTGGCACGTAAGAACGTGTGCGTGACTAAAAACTCACGCTGGCACGTAAGAACGTGTGCGTGACTAAAAACTCACGCTGGCACGTAAGAACGTGTGCGTGACTAAAAACTCACGCTAAGTTGGGAGATCAAAACCCATGAACAACCGAGAACACAAACACTTAGATCTGGAAGAAACAAGCCAACGAAATCAAAATACTAAGTACTAAACTCTCTCAGGATCGTGAGAGGAAGAATAATGAACCATAAAATAGTTCTCCAAGTGGAAGCAAGAAGCAAGATGTACTTGCCTGCTGTTGGTTGGTGGAAGAGAGTGGTGAGGAAGAAGAAGTAATAGTGAAGGGAAATTATGAGGAGAGAGAAGGAGATGGAGGCTTTAAATAGGAAGGGTGGTGGTAGGTGGGGTTTGTGGTGGTTCGGTTCATGTGAACCACCATGAACCCGAGAAACCCCCCATGAACCCTGAACCACAAAGCAAGACTAAAGCAGAGAAGTTAAAAAGCAAAAATAAAATACAGGAATAAAATTACAGAAATAAAATAGCAGATAATTAATTAACATGAATTTAAAGGAATTTAAATACAGGATGATACATGATAAATATTAAATAAATATATGTGAGTTGTACATGTATAAAAATATGCATTCTGGTAACGGGGAGTGACATCTCTACCCACCTTAGAAAAATTCCGTCCTCGGAATTTCAAATCCAAGCAGGTAGAAATATCGGAGCTAAACCAATACAAGCAATTCTAGTGAGCAAGCAATCATTTTTATCATGTCAAAAGCAAGTACTATATACGTAAATTCATCATTCTATGATATCAAGTAGCTCTACCAATAAGGTGATAAGCATGAAGAATCAGGACAATCAAGGTATACAGAAAAAGATATACCTTGCGAGTCAAACAGGTGTGGATACCGTGATCGGATATCATCCTCACGTTCCCACGTTGACTCTCCCAAGGAGTGATGACCCCAAGCAACACGGACAAGACTAATTGTTCGGTTCTTGAGTATCTTCTCTCTTCGGTCCAAAATGGACACAGGCTGTTCCTCGTAAGACAGGTTGGTACCAACAACCAGCTCAGAATGATCGAGGATATGGCTTGGGTCCGATACATACCTACGTAATTGAGATACATGAAACACGTCATGCACCTCTCGTAACGAAGGTGGAAGGGATAAACGATAAGCAACATCGCCTATCCGATCAAGGATAACAAATGGGCCCACGTACCGCGGACTCAATTTCCCGCAAACGCCAAATCTAATGACCCCACGAGTAGGTGAGATCCGCAAGAATACGTGGTCCCCAACAGAGAACTCTAACGGCCTACGATACTGGTCCGCCCAATGACGATGTCGATCCTGTGCAACTCGAAGTCGCTCTCTAATTCCCTTAACCACTTCAACCGTCTGAACAATCATTTCTGGGCCTAACATCTTCCTCTCCCCGATATCATCCATGCAAGCGGTGTCCTGCACTTCTTACCATATAGTGCTTCGAATGGCGCCATCTAGATACTGGCTTGATAACTATTGTTGTATGAGAACTCGACTAAGTGCAGGTGACTCTCCCAAGACCCTCCAAAATCTAGAGTGCAAGCTCGTAACATGTCTTCTAAAGTCTGAATCGTTCTTTCTGATTGCCCATCCGTCTGCGGATGGTAAGCCGTGCTAAATCTTAACTTGGTACCCAGACTATGATGTAAGCTCTTCCAGAAATATGATGTAAAACGGGTATCTCGGTCCGACATAATACTGACAGGGACTCCATGCTGCCTGACTATCTGTTGCATATACAACTCTGCCAACTTTTCTGTAGATTGCCCTACTCTGAAAGGAAGAAAATGTGCTACCTTCGTAAGTCGGTCCACTATCACCCAAATAGCATCCTTACCACTTGGTGATCTCGGTAAACCGGTCACAAAGTCCATTGTAATATGCTCCCATTTTCATTCCGGAATAGGAAGCGGTTGCAATAACCCAGCTGGCCTCTGCTGTTCTGCCTTCACTTGCTGACATACCAAGCAACGGGAAACAAATCTAGCTATCTCCCTCTTCATCCCGTTCCACCAGAAATGCTGCTTGATATCTTGGTACATCTTGGTCCCTCCAGGGTGAATAGAATACTGAGAACTGTGAGCTTCTGCCATAACTTCCTGTCTGATATCTCCACTAGGCACACTAGACGTGATCCAAACCTAAGTGTACCATCTTCATGAATTATCATCTCCTTCCTGAGTCCTGACTCACACTCTGCCCTAAGCTTCTGAATCCTTGGGTCTTGTGCCTGAGCTGCCTTGATTCTGCCTACCAAGTCGGATTGAACTTACAGACTTGTTAGAACTCCTACATCACTAGGAAGTATAACTTCGATGCCCATCTCCTGAAGGTCTTCTAAGATATGCCTTTGTGTTTTCTACATAAATGCACCGCCTCTCCTGCTGAGAGCGTCTGCTACTACATTCGCCTTGCCTGGATGATACTGAAGCTCTACGTCATAATCCTTGATCAACTCCAACCATCTTCTCTGCCTCATGTTCAGCTCCTTCTGAGTAAAGATGTACTTCAGACTTTTATGGTCCGTGTACATAGCCACTCGATCACCATATAAGTAATGCCTCCATAGCTTCAAAGCAATACTACTGCCGCCAACTCCAAGTGAGTTGGGTAATTTTCTCGTGGTCCCGAAGCTGCCTAGATACATATGCTATCACCTTCCCATGTTGTATAAGGACACATCCAAGTCCTTTACCTGACGCATCACAATATACTGTAAAACCTCCGGGTCCAACTGGCAATGTAAGAATAGGTGCTGATATCAACTTCTGCTTCAAAGTCTCGAATGATGCCTGACATTCTGCTGACCAACGAATGGTACATCCTTCCGGGTCAAGTGGGCATGGGTGCCGAAAGCCTTGCAAAGTCTGACACAAACCTTCTGTAATATCCTGCCAATCCCAAGAAACTCCGCACATCGCTACGGTCTTGGGTACTGGCCAACTTTCTACTGCTTCTATCTTCTTGGGATCTACTGCTACTCCAGCTCCTGATATGATGTGACCCAAAATGAAATGTGATCCGACCAAAACTCACACTTCTGAGCTTGGCATACAACTGGTTCTCTCTCAGAACCTGCAATACTTTCCTGAGGTGGTCTTCATGCTCCTCTCCACTAGCAGAGTACACGAGAATGTCGTCAAGAAACACAACGACAAACTGGTCTAAGTATGGCATGAAGATGCGATTCATCAAATCCATGAATATCGCTGGAGCATTGGTCAAACCAAACGGCATTACTAAGAATTCATAATGCCCATACTTTGGCCTGAATGCTGTCTTGGGAATATTCTCCTTCCGAACCCTCACCTGATGGTACCCTGAACGAAGATCTATCTTGGAGAAAACTCTAGCTTTGCTCAACTGATCAAATAAGTCGTCGATCCTGGGTAATGGGTACTTGTTCTTCACTGTTGCCGCGTTAAGCTTCCTGTAGTCAATGCACAACCTGGATGACCCATCCTTCTTTCCCACAAGTACCACTGGTGCTGTCCATGGTGACACGCTAGCTTGGATGAACTTCTTCTCCTTCAGTTCCTCTATGTGCTGATATACCTTGGCCTGCTCTGAATCCGCCATTCTGTAAACTCGATCTGATATCGGTTTAGTTCCAGGTGCCAATTCTATACTGAAGTTAATATCTCTAATCGGTGGTAGCCCTGGAAGTTCTTCGGGAAATACGTCTAAAAATTCTTCAACTACCTTCGGAATCTGAACTTCTTCCATTGCCGTTATTACTCCCTGCTCTTGCTGAGTTGCCTCTGATCTGACTAAGGTGAACCGCTTCATGCCTGGAATATCAAAAGATATACTCCCTCTACGACAATCTATTGTCGCATGACTGTCTTTTAGCCAGTCCATGCCTAAGATAACGTCGAAATTTCCAACAGAAATTCTATCAACCGGGCGGGTAAGAAATGCCCGTAAACTACAACGCTACATGCTAAAATAACTCTACTAACTCCTACGAGCCCATTACCAGTGAGTATATTTAACCTCCCTGGCAATGCCTCGAACTCCATTCCTAGTCGTGTCGTAAATTGTGCAGATATAAATGAATGGGATGCTCCCGAATCAAACAATGCTACTGCGGGATACGAGGTGACGAGAATGTTACCTGCCACAACATCTTCCGATGCTAATGCCTCCTCCAAGGACAGAGTGAATGCTTGCCCTCGACCTCCTTGCTGGTTTCCATGCTGCGGCCTAACCAGGTGCTGTTGCTGGCCCCTTCCTTGATGATGCTGGGGTGGTCTATGCTGGTGTTACTGCATCGGTGGCCCCTGCTGCCGAAACATCTGAGCCTGCGGCATAAACGGACGCTGTGCCAACGGCCTTACTGCCACTGCTGGTCCTCGATACTGCCCTGCCCCTGGTGCTGGCAGAGCAGAAAACTGTTGCCCTGGTCCTCCTGACCTCGAATTCATGGGACATGTGGTAACCCGATGGTCTGGATTTCCACATATCAGACACAGCCCATTCAATGTCTGACACATCTCTAGTATGCCCCATCTTCCCATAATAAGTGCAGCCCGCCGGGGGTTGCTGGTTCTTCCTCTGTTGCTGTTGCTGCCTGGGTGGTGGTGCCGGTCCTCGTATCGCCACATCGTGGATACGAATGCCAGTGGATGGTGCTGTTGTTCGGGGTGCTGCTCCCCTCCTCCTTCAATCTGACTGTGGGATCTCTTCTGACCCCCAGTCCTTGCCGCAAGCCACTGAATGGTGATCTCATGCCTTCGAGTCGCCGTCAATACTTCGTCAAAAGTT
>JANAVB010002094.1:22500-181853 GCA_029216955.1 Iris pallida | reverse complement strand
CTATGTCATCGACGCAAATAAACTACAACATGCTATTGGGACAACCATTGATTCATGAGTACATGATCGTTCCTTCCACTTTCCATTAATACATAAAGTACATGGCCACGAGGGACTATCAAGACCGAATTTGCTGATATCGATCCGTTCGGAGACTTGAAGCCTACTGTACGGATGCTGATATGTACAAATCAGTCCTCTGGGACGATGAGAGCAATGATGCCGTACGAGGCAGAGACGACCTCAGAAAGCGTAGCGGTTACTGAAGAACCACTAAAGGTTCGACTAAAAGGAAAACACCCAAGGTATCAGTGCCCTTGTCGTCAAGCTCCGAGGCAAAGTGCCATCTTGCCCTCGGTGACGTCAAATGATAGCCACGAGCCTATACAAATAAGGCTACCCGGAGGTCCCTAAAGCCAACCATGAAGGCGCATGAACCTCCGACCGCAGCCCCTTGGTGGTCAAGTTAAAGGGGAAGCGTCCTCCCTCGACAGCCCTAGTCCTCATTGATGAGGAGCTAGGAGATTACATCTGCGCCAATACCGAAGCGCACTCTTTAGATGATGCAATATCTCGAGATAAAATTTCTCATTTTATTAATAGAAAGTTGTCTTTGAATTACTCTTGTGCATGTTGGAACACTAGATATTTTTAGACAGCTCTCTATGTATGCTATAAACACAAGTGACAACCGCCAACCTTGCGAGCCGAGTTGTCCCTTCCCAGGGCTCTTACTTCCTAGTGCTAGCAAGAAAGAAAAAGGAGGTACCCATCATCTTTGGTCGATTGGAGCATCTTTAGAGACTAACTCCAGAAGAACCAGAACCTGACAACGGCAAGATGCAACTCTACCATTACGCTACTTAAGCCAAACACCTTATTCAGAAGATGGGTTACGACTTGAACAACAACAAAGGACTAAACTATGGTAAAGGCCGTCGCCTTCTCTTACAGATTCGAGCTCCAAAGGGAAAGGCTCAAAACTATTACCGGCGCATCCGCCGGGGGTTGGATTATGTTACACCCACTTCAACTTCAGAAGAATAAGAGGCGGAAGTCATAATGCATTCACACTCTTCTGGCTCCTCAACCTGGGACTTTGACACCAGTACTAGCCAGGTCTTCAAAAAGATGCTGTCCGCTAACATGGTCTCCATAAATCCTCGGTCGAGGACGAAGACCAGTTGTTTGAATACTTCGAGGATGAACCCTGGATGCAGCCTAGGATCTCAATAGGAATGGCATTTCGAACAGTGCAAACCTCCCATCCCAGTAAGTGTTCATGGATTCCGTTAAAAGAATCATCCCTTCTAGACCTCTCCCTAGTAGAAAGCTTTCCATGTCCATACTACCTCTGGATTGATTCCCTACACCTTAGTCAAAGTCGCGTCTACCATGTCCACATTACCTCTGAGTAGTCACCTCTCCCATGATGACTCTATGTTGTCATAACTATCTAGAAAATATTTCACTTCCGTATCACCTCTGAAGTGTTATTCTATACTGTGTCTACCATGTCCAATTACCTCTGAGTAGTCACCATTTCTATGATGACCTTGAGCTATCATAATTCTCTAGAAAATATTTCATATCCATATTACCTCTGAACTGTTATTCTAGTGAAGGATGCCGGCCATGTCCATATCACCTCTGAGTAGGCAACCCTTCCATGACAATCCTTCGCGGTTGTTATTTATAGAACCCTTCATGTCCATACTATCTGAGTCATTCTATACTCGTAGAGTCTATCCTTGCCACGTCCATATTACCTCTGAGTAAGGAAAGTGTCTCCAAAAAAGTCTCATGTTTACCATATCCATATCACCTCTGAGTAAACACCAAGTTCCTAATAGAGTTATCTCCTCTAAGAGAATTCTTACCTCTGTACAAGATCCACAACCACGAAGACAATCAGCGCCGACGGCTACAAGAGTTAGAGGCGTTGGACGAAAAATGCCTACTAGCACAACAAAGGATCGAGCTTTACCAAGCTCGTATTTTTGAGACCTTTAACAAAAAGTCCCGAGAAAGAACATTCTAAGTGGGCGACCTCGTCTTAGCAGTTCAAAGACCGATGATGATGACTCACAAAACGGTAGGGAAGTTCGAACCCAAGTAGGAGGAACCGTTCGTCATAGAGATGGTGTATTCCAACAGCGCTTACCGACTGGCAAAATCTAATGGTGACTTACTCATAATGCCAATCAATGGCAAGTTCCTGAAGAAATACTACGTATAAAGACAAGCAATACCAGCGGAAGCCCTCACGCTCCAGTGGGTGCTCACAGAGCTATGTCATGTCAACAAAAGAAGATAAGACGCTTCGTTCACCCTCAAAATGACGTGGGTTTAAAAAAAGGTCATGATAAACGTTCGCTAGAAACGAGGAGTCATGATTAAAACTTAAGGAAGCGACGACTTGAGGTATTTAATGCTGAAGCCAAGCATGACGTCAGCCTGGCAGCAGAAGTAATATGCATTTTGCCTACAAAGAAACACGTGTCATGCTTCTTTTCATAGTATCTCGAGCTCGACTCAAGTTTGGGACACTTTGAAGGGGGTTTTGTAGAAGCATAAAAAAGTGCAGGGTGACACAAGGCGCAGGTGGGTACTCTCGCTACCCACCCTTCTTCACAAAGGCACATATGACGTACGACACAAGTTGGTGCTCTCGCTACCAACCCAGCTTTACATAAGTGCATGCGATCGAGCACTCCAACAGAAAAGACAAACTCACAAAAACAGAGGAGAAGTTCAAGAAAAGTTCTTTTTATTAAACCATGGCTACAGGAGTCTATTACAGATTTGTCACGATTACATAAAAGAAGACTTCCTAATTACAAGGATTTGTAAAGTACTTGTGATTACATGTGCTGAATTAGAAACTCCTACGGATCTACGCTGGGTTCATCTTCATAGTGTAATCGTCATGAGAGGAGAGGCTGTAGATAGAAGATGTGAATACAGTCGCCATCAAAGTTTGTCACCACAGTACCCCCCTCTCAGACGTGCAGCTCTTCCTGAAGCAGCTATTGGCCCGAACGAGAACTCAGTCCACAGCACGATAGGAGGCCCTTTTCAAAAGCGCATCAGCTTCTGGGGCTATTCCAGCATAACGGAAGTATGGAGTCACCAATAAGTAGGACAGAGCACAACCTGCGACATTTTATATTGGCAACCAGACCAAACACGGTCGTAGGGACCTCCAAGATGTTGCTCAGGTTCGAACTCCCCATGAGAAGCATTCCAGCACATCCCGAAGCTCATCAGCAGTTCTTCTACGAAAGCACAGCTCCTTTGAACGAAGGGATCCTCAACCAAAATCCGACTTAGGCAAGGCCAACGGCCGTACGAAGCTAAGTCTAGATCCAACATGGTGTTGAAGGACAAAAAGAGGAGGATGTGACTTTTCAAAAAAAACTCCCCCTTTATATAGGGCAGGAGTGGTCCAAGACAGGCGACGGGGCCCCGGTCAAAATTCCCACATTAATGGGATAAAACTAAGACTCAGCACGATGAACCTCATTAAATGGGTTCATTCGACTAAGTCTTAGACCATTAAAAGATCCCTTAAAATTCCCCAAGTAACGGTAGCAATTAAGAGGGAGTCAATCCTTAAAGAGCTGCCATTAATTGCTCTTAAAGAAAACTTCAAAGACAACTTCTTCAAACCAGAAGCGCAGCTACAATCCTGTGCCAGCAGGAGATGCAGACTGGTAAAAACTTTACATCATCCCAGATTCAACGGTGCAGACCTCTGTTTCGACCCAGAAGCTCAACCCCCTTCATCAAAGACTTAGGAAACACCATTGCATCCAACATAAGTCCGCCTGCCGCTCTAAAAGCACAGTAGCCTCGTTAGCCTGAAGTACAGCCTACTCATCGCCCTAAAGCACAGTGACTTTACTACTCGAAACACAGTCTACTCGTCGCTCAAACGCACAGAGGTTCATTCGTCTTTGAAACATAGTCCACTCGTCGCCTGAAAGTGCAGAGGCTCCATTGTCTCCAAGAGAACAGTCTACTCGTCGCATTAGAAGCGCAACAGCATTAAGACCTTACTAGAGGCGCAGGTTGCATGGTCCCACCCAATTGGTTTGTTTAAATTGCCACTCTCAAAGATAGGACAGAGCTTGATCATATTGATAAGTGCAAATATCTTGTCAATTGGTTTAAAACTCAGATAAGGACAAAGTTTGCTCCTTTGATAAAGGTCGTATCAAGAAGGTTTGTTCAAACCGATCGCCTCCTGAAGATCAAACAGAATCCTACTCTGAGATGAAATCCAAGATCTATTCGGCTTCATCTAAACAGAGGATTCCTAGCAATAGACACACACCACGTGTCTCCTCCTTCGGTTATTTTGATAACCACCCGAGATCTCGATAGAGGCGAACCTCGACGTCTGTCACATGTCAGCTCAGCAGAAGCCCGTACCGTGCAATGACAGCAGATTCTTTCATATCTAAATTCGAGAGCACATCGTATATGTGCTCCCTTTTCCCTATTAATAGAAGGAGTTTTTCCTTCAACAAGAGGAGGAGGACACACATAAAGAGAAAAAAAAAGCAGAAGGCAAAAGGAAGAGCTTCGAAGTCGCATCCTCTTGATCGGTAACCCTAAAGTTCCATCAAAGGTACCAGAAAGCCAAAGTAAGTCCAACTCGTCGTCAGATCGTCAATGAAGTAAAGGAGCCGCTGCAGTGCTTCATCTCCACCGTCATGCTTTTCTAATTCTTGTACTTAGATTTCCTCGCATAGGAATCGATTGTACCTTTTTTCGAGTTCAATAAACAAAAAGTTCGTATAACCTTTTATGATGTCGAACAACGAGGACGAGCGATATCTCCGGTTAGGGCGTGACAAAGTGGTATTGGAGCTCTAGGTTCAATTTTCTCAGGACGCTTGCTTCGTTTCAATTCCAAAAGTTGCCTGCTACGATAAAATGACTCTTGACTTTACACTACTAAAATACAAGGTTTTAGCGACGGCACTATCCGTCGGCAATCCGTCGGTAATTCCCATTACCGACGGATTTTCGACGGATACGGGCTGAAAAAATACGTCGGGAATAACCTCGTCGCTAAAACTAGCTCGTCGCTAGTCCGCCGCTCTACGACTAATTAGCGACGGATTTCTGTTGGCAAAATAAAAATTTTTAGCGACGGCGTATCGACGGCTTCCCGTCAACTACGACAGTTTAAATTTTAAATATATTCATAAATTAGCGGCAGAAAAGTTATCGCTAAAGCGTCGCTAAACGTGTATCCGAGGGTTTCTGATACGCAATATCCGTCGCTCAAAGCGTCGTCATCCTCGACGGATTAGCGGCGGAAGAGCGACGGATAATACGTCGCCACCCTTCTGGAAATCTTCCATATATTCCAGAATATGAGTGATGGAACGTCCGTCGCTCTTCCGTCGCGTAATTTTTCCAGAAATAGGCCGACGGACAATCCGTCAAAAAACTGTCGCTAACTGCAAATGTCAGTCGGTAATCTGTCGCTACCTGCAAATGTCCGTCAGCAAGCCGTCGGTAATCCGTCGCTAACTGAAATATTTTTGAAAAAAATTACAGAAAAGAGACTATTCCCTGTAATATAACATATTAGCATCCACCATACACAAATATAACATATCCGACATCCAATATACCAACAAATATCCATATTGCAACACAATATCTCTAAACATCCAATATATCACAACATACACAAAAAATACCCAACACAATGACCAACAAAATATCCAACACAATATCCAACACAATATCCAATACACTATCCCAACAACAAATATCCAAACATAACCAATCCAATACAAATACGAAGGCTCAATCTGGTTGCGTTGAGACATGTACCATTCTATCAGCCACTTTGTAAAATATCCAAACATAAACAATCCAATACAATGCCTCAGAAAAGACCGCAAGTCAGACGATGAATCCTCAGCCAGGGATCATAGTTGCGTTGAGGCATGTACCATTCTATCAGCCACTTTGCATACGAAGGCTCAATCTGGTTGAGGTCTTCTGTAGGGACAGGAGGGTCGGTCCCGATACTACTCTCTGACGGTGGCTCCTCCTTAACTTCAACCTTGGGAGCAATCTCTTCCCTGATGGTCATCGGTTCTTCCTTGACCTCGACCTTTGGTAACACCTCCTCCTTAACAGTCACCGGCTCTTGTTTGACGATGGGGACTTCCTCCGTGTTGACCTCCAAGGGTTCCTTGCCTCGGTCCCGTCCTCGGCTAACAGCACTACCCTCGGAGAGTCTTGGGAGCCATCTCTCTGATAATAGAAATTTTCATATAGGGTAAAAAAATTTACTCAAATTATAAAATAAATAAGAAATTTATCGAAATTTTCAGCCACATATGATATCCACCTCGGAGAGTCTTGGGAGCCTTCTTCTTTCCTCCACCATGGCTCTGGACCCATCTGCTCCTCCCTACTTCCCTTCTTCTTATTGACTATCTCAGCCACATATGATATCCAGCTTAAGTGTAGAGTCGGAGGAGAAGAAGTGGACATGAAGAGGAGGGGGAACCAGCACAGCCGGCGGCATGACCTGGAGCAAGTACAGAGGTTTTGCTGCAGGTGTTGGCAATTTTTCCAGGATGGTGTTGAGAAGCAAGTATAGAGTCGGCCGAAGGAGCTAGGGGGAACCAGCACAGCCAGCGGCATGACCTGGAGCAAGTACAGAGGTTTTGCTGGAGGTGTTGGCAATCTTTCCAGGATGGTGTTGAGGAGCAAGTGTAGAGTCGGCCGAAGGAGATATGGCTCCTTCGGCCAACTCTACACTTGTTCCTCAACACCATCCTAGAAAAATCACCAACACCTCCAACAAAACCTCTGTACTTGCTCCAGGTCATGCCGCCAGCTGTACTGGTTTCCCCTCCTCTTTCTGCCCACTTCTTCTTCCCCGACTCAACACTTGAGCTGGATATCATATATGGCTGAGAGAGTCAAATAAGAAGAAGGGAAGTAGGGAGGAGCAGATGGGTCCAGAGCATAGATGGAAGAGAACTAGAAAGCACTGAACCTTTCTGTTGTGAGAACTGTGAAGAGTGAGAAAGGAGAGGGGGGGTCTTTGATTTTTGCGTTCATCATCATTAGAGGGAGCAGCACCGAAAAAGTTGTGACATTGGTAGCATGAGAGAGTAAAAATCTGTATCACAAGACTAACAAAATTACTATGTAATCATGTACTCACCAATAACCGGATGTAACTGGAAATCTTTCATAATTCATTCTAGCATACATTAGTGTGAATCATCTATGTTCTGTACATATGGTGTAGTATACGTTCTTATCCAATCTAGTATCTAGTATCTAAAGAATGTAACAGAATCAAGATGAACTCACATAATGTAATACTAAAACATCATCTACTACTATATAAGATATAGTGATAGGTTGTCGTATCATCATTGCCGAGGGATGATGGTCGGAGGACAGTCAACTTTATCTACGGCTATATAGTTTCTCCCTCGTCAGTCGAATGGCTGCAGGGACTATGTCCTGATGACCATGTCGTACCGTAGATTAATGCAAATGGAGGTATCGGTCAGTATCGGTCCGATACCTATTTCAATATTGATTCCGATACCCCTCTCCCCCGATCCGATACTCATAGGATTGGTCCGATCCGAAACCACCTATACCCCCTCCCCCCGATCCGGTACACCGATTTGAAACCACCGATACTCATAGGAATGGTCTGATCCGAAACCACCGATACCCCCACCCCCTCTCCTACCCCGTCAGACAGCTAGGGGTGGAAAATGGACAAAGTAGTCCGTTGTCTGTACGTGTCTGGCTCGATAAATGGTTCGACCGCGGAACGTCCGATTCATTAACGAACAAAACTTGGACATTTTTTGGGTCCGATTAAAAATCGAACCCGGACACGGTCATATCCATGTCCGGTCCGAATTCGTCCGCGAACAGTCCGATAGTGGAGACTCATTTTGGTTTTGTATCAATTATGTCAAAATATTTTGGTTTTGCATCAAGTTTTTGTTGTCCCGTCTCGATTTTTGTTATCATTTTACTATTGTTTGTTGTATTCTATAACCTTTAATTGTATTTTCTTTCAACTAGATTTTTTGAACCAACTATTAAGGTATCTTGATAAATAATAACTTTTGGTAATATATTTAATTTGTCCGCAGACCGTCCGATTGAATTGACAAACTGTGGTTGTCCGTGTTCGTCCGGCCCGAACTTGAACAATGAACTGTCCGTGTCCGTCCGTACGAACTCATTTTCATTAACGGACCGAACACGGACAGTGGACTGTCCGTGTCCGTCTGGTTCGTTTACACCCCTACGGACAGCAAACCCCCCCACCTAGCCCTCCCACACCCCCCCGACAGCAAACCCCCACCCTACCCCCTCCTCCCCCGACAACAAACACCCACCCCCTTCCCCCTCCCCCTCACCCCGCCCGGCACCCAATACCATCTACCCCCCGGTCCCCCTCCCTCCCCCCATCACCGCCGGTCCCCGCGACAGCCGGGCCACCCCCTACCCCTGCCCCAAAACCCTAAACCCTATCATGTCCCCCGTCCTCAACAACCTTTCTCCCACCCCGTCGGCCCCAGCAACAGCCGACCCCCCCACCAACCCGAAACCCTAAACAGAGAGAGAGAGAGAGGGGGGGAGAGAGAGAGAGCATACCTGAGAGAGAGATATCCCGTCGGAGAGAGCTTCGCCGGAGAATGTGACTCGTCGGAGAGAGCTCGCCGGAGAGAGAGAGATTGAGAGAGAGAGGGAAGAGAGAGAGTTTTTTTGGGGGAATGAAAAATTCTCCCCCCCCGTTGGTCAATTTAAGTTAGGTTACAGTATTTAGCGACGGATTACCGACGGATAAATCCGTCGGTAGGTAGCCGTTAAATACCAACTAGATTACCGACGGAACCTCCGTCGCCACATAGACGCTAATTTAGCGCACCATTTATTTTACATTTTGTTGCCACAATGTGCGACATATTAGCGACGGACATGAATCCGTCGCTAAGGTTTCGTCAAATTAGCGACGGACGTGCGACCGATTTTGACGCAAAAAAACTAAAAAAAATATCCATTGCTTTCTGACGGTAGCCAGTCACAAGGTAGTCGCGAGGTTGTCGCTATTGCCGACGGATACGATCCGTCGCTAATCCTCCGTCGCCAATTTAGTGTATTTAGTAGTGTTACTCGATTTCGCTTTGGATGTTCCATACAATAAGTCTAATACAAAGTTGCATGAATTTACTGCAAGTATTTTGAATTTATATGATGTTGACATATAAAAAGTCATGAAATATTGGTTGCATCAAATACAATAAGTCATGAAATATTATTGCTTCAAGTGCAATAAGTCGAAATATGTGAATTGAGATATTGGTTGTTTTCAATGCAATAAGTCGATATGAATAATGTTGGTTGCATCGATATATTAAAAGTCATGGGATCTTGTTGCATCAATTGCAACGAGTTGATTGTGAATGATGCGTTGTAATAAAAATGAAAATGAAAGTTGATATCGAATGTGTTGAATGGGTTTGAGCATTGGCTTTGAATGTCAGAAATAAAATGTTGTACAAGATGGAACGGATAGAACTGAAAATCATAAATCGATAGAACGAATTGGTTCGGTTGTGCACCAAACTTGAGTAAGGGGAATGTATACATTGGCCGAAATGTGTCGGATTTTGATTTTATCAAAAGTTACGGTTGTGATTGGCATGATCACCGCGGGATGGTTAGTTCAGAATATATAGTTGATTCATGCCGAGTATGAAGCGAGATAATGACTTAATTTTGAGTGGTATATGCTATACTACTTATGCGATGAATGACTCAATTTTTGACTGGTATATGTCATACCAATTGTGCGATAGATTGCATTGACACCTTGTATGAATTGTGAAAGATTTGTCCACAACGGATGGGATAGTACCAAGAATCAGTTGTAAACTTGTACGATAATAATTTGATGCAAGTGTTCTTCGATTAGTTTTGGCTAGAACGATCAGGCACAGGTTCGTGTCAACGGACGATAAGTTGAACGGAAACTCAAAATTTATAAATCGGTCGAATGACTGAGACTAGCGAGAAGATTATGCTTCGAGACAATAATCAGATCAGCGGGATAGGAAACTTAAAGTTATAATCGGGTCGCACGACTTGCGAGCTCGATGAAACGTTGGTTGATGCAGATAATCGTGCCTAAGAAGATAGCTAGTTATGTTGCAACGAAACTCATTTAAGTACGACTGAAATGCGTAAAACTTAGAGGGCATGATCGTATAAATCGAGGGTTCGATATTGGATAATCGTAACTCGGTTACACGATCAAAATATTACGGGATACAGCAAGTCATAAAATAATGTGATGCGTATGAAAAAGTCCGCTGTGAACTTGGATGTATGGGATACGAGTTAAGTTGACGTTGATACAGATTCAAAGTTGACTCTCGCGCTATCGAAATTGGTACGCAAGAAAATGTAAGTACGATTTGAGAATACAAAATGGAGCGGGCCTACGATCTCGAGATTTTTGTAAATAGCAATACAAAAATATCGAACAGGTTGATCATAAACTTTGTGATTGATTAGGCGAGACTATAAAGTCATCAACGATTATTTCAATGTGTATAGCCTCTCGGGTGTTGACCATGGGTAGATAAACTCGGACCCTAAACGAGTCGATGTTTTATGAATTACAGAATCATCGATGGTAGGGATTGATTTATTCGGGGGATAGTTATGCCTCGGTTGCATAAATGTAAATGTTTATGTTTGGATTTGGGTAGACTCCCATAGAAATCATCGAAACATGATTTGGCTCTGAAAATAAGATATAGTATGGTTTGTAGTACCTGTCCTTTGTAAATGATCCATAATTATCGAACGTAGCTTCGGGGTAGCTGACCCTAGAAAACTGACTGCCAAATCAAAAGTGAATATTGTAGACCCATAAGATGACCCATATAATATCGCATATGGAATTGCTTCAGGAACAAATATAATGTGGTGCATGTTGATAATAAGTCTAGCCGATTGAATAATTATTTCGAAAATTGATGGAACAACTTCGATTGAGAAAGATATAGTCCAATTTTAAGGATTAGCCGAATGATTACTTGAATTATTATGTTGGTCGATGATCAAATTAGAAATTTACAGACGAACTTGGTGATACGGATAGGCAATTACGAGAATTGTGCTATACACAAGTGTCACGACCCGCACCCGCTTTTCGGATACGAGACGTGTCCAAGCCAGTCTACACCGCAGAGTCGGCGGTAGAACGTTGTCACGGACAAGATGCTCAAAATCAAAAAAATATACAATCATTGCTCATTCACATAATTAAATCGAGTTTACAAATTAAAAGGTTTCACAACTTCATATTTGCTAGAAAATACAATGTCTCACAAATAGAGAAAAAATAACTAATTCAACTATCTAGGTTGACCTCGGCATACCCATGCCTTCCCAATGCTAAGACTGATCGTAGCTAAACCTGAAAAATGTTGGTTTCCAGTCAGGAATGGAACGAGTATATTCTCACAACAGAATCAATAAATGACAAAATCCATAAATCTGTAATAATACTGAGATACATGATAAGTGAATAAACTGGGAATCATGGTAGGAATTATGCGAGTAAAAGCAGGAAGACATGGTACACCAGACAAGCAATGACAAGAAAATATAATGTAGCAAGACTATATCTAACAAGTAATTTGAAATACACTACGGCTAAGGGGTAAATCCGGCACCCCGCACGTGAGTTGTGCGACTACTATTAAGCAAGAATAGACATTCTGGGATATTTTTGGGTATGTTTACATGTCTACTAATGTACTTCTCCGTCCGACTAGTACCCATGGATTCAAACAGGTCACGAACACGGAAATATATTGGTCACGAACAACATGCAAGAATCCATAACTACTATCTCGTGTGACAAGCATGTCAAGAATCAACATGATATCAATGTAAAACATTATTAAATACATAAAGTATAGAGATAATCAAATACAAAAAATATCAGAGATGTACTCGCCTGAGGTCCTGTGCTGGTGAAACCGATAGTACTATACCACTCAATGAGCCACCAGTCAACACATGTAAAAAGTCTCCGAATACTGAAATAAATATTACCAATGTTTTTAAAATAGTTAAATTAGCTACGATTGCCTGTCCTTAAGTCCAATTTTGGACACAGGGACAAACGGTAATTTTGGGTCAAAACGGTGCCCGCCGTTAGATCCGCTTTGTACCGAAAAGTGTGCCAAATTCTAAGATCTCTAAAGTCATCAAACTATATGTCTACAGGTCCGGTTTTCCGATACGAACCCAACCATATGTCCAAATTTGGATTCCGGCAGGCCGTGCACAAAATTGCCTGTTGAGTCGGATCGTAGGGCCCGCAAAACGACAATCCGGTCAACTGTCTCAGAATCGGACCAAACTTGGCATACAGGACCAAAAAAATGATATGGTCCTCTTGGCACAAGTTTCGTTTCGATCTGACGAGCGTGCATAAAGTAATTAGGAAATTTACAAAGGAGGCGATACGATGAATTTCGACGGATATGCATCAAATTCGTCGCGCACACGCAACCAATTTGAATTTCGTCAAAGCCCACACGTCCACGAAACTATTACTTACTTTTTGATTCTTTCGGTATCGGGAGTTTTTCTCGAATTTCCAAAACACATTTCATAGATTTTTCTTCAATTTCAAATCGGTTTAACTTGAGATAAAATAGATAAAATCAGAATCTAAAAGAACTGTTTATAAGCCGTATAGGTTGTTGTTAAACGTATTCAAACACTTTACTAAAACAATCGATGGACCAGCGAATAATCGCCTTCCAAAGTAGGGTCGGGGAATAGCGTTCTGTTTTAGTTTCGAAACAGTTTTTTGTTAACTTTTGAGTTGATTTATCGTGCAACCTAGGGCCTATAAATTAAAAATAATTGAAAGGATTGGGAGCCGTTTAGGTTGTGCACATACCCGAAAAGACGGTTCGTAAAACGAACAATCATGCGCCAAACAATCGCGGCACGAAGTTCTGGTCGATGGGCTGCCAATACTGCTGTTGTGCTGCGGCTGTTCTATCCGCGCACGGTCGTCTGCCTCCGGCCGGCGGTGGCTGCAGTACCACACAGTCGCCTGGGGGGCGCGTCGGGCCTGGGATCGAGGTTTGATTAGGGTTTTGGTTTTTTGTTCCTTTGATTTTTCCTTTTTCTTCGATATATACTATATCGAGGGTCGTGTTGCAATGGGGGAGTTCGGCCAGGACTGGGTTTCCCTTTTGTTCGGGTGGGCTCGGTTTACACTGTTCGGGCTTGGGGTTGTTTGGGCTGGGACCTGGGTTTGGGATTGCTCTTCTTTTCCTCTTTGTCTTCTATTCATTATATATATACAGATACATTATATATGTACAACTATTTATACTCTAACTGCATGTATATATATATATATATATATATATATATATATATATATATATATATACACACATATATATATATATATTATATATATATATATTTATATAAAAAGAAACTACCACACGAGCAAATATACCTATACACCCTTTTAGTTACATATAAGAAATATTTATGAAATTAATATAATTAAAATATGTTAATATTCTCATAGTGCCTAATACATGTATACTGTAAATATACGTACATATATAGTTACAAATATATATAACCTAATAATTCTCAAAATCTCAAAGACATCTCTGGGGCATGTTACCATATACTCAGGAACCAATTATCAATCTCTATATAAATACACATATACTATATACAATACCCATTTATATAAAATTCCATATTTATTTATTAAAATAGATACACTGACTAAATCCGACTCATAATTATCTATATGGACCTCTGTGGATGTTCTACATGCCTACGTGGGCTGGGGCTTGGTTTGGGTTCAGTCTGGGCCAACTTGGTACAACCGGGTCTCCTAAAATTATTTATATTAATAAATAACTAATTAAAATTATTTATAGAGGTTAACTCGTAACTTGGCCTGGTTTTCCTAGTTGGGACACACTTATGGTTGGGGCTTCCTTAGCATGGCTAATACACTAGTCAAAGCACGCGACTGGACTATCCGTGCCATGATTCTTGGTCATCTTGTACTCCAAATTTAATCGTAACTAAAGGTATCTACCGTAATAATTAATTAATTAATTAATTAATTATAAAAATTCTAAAAATCACCCTTTAAATCAAATATATAATAAAAAAAAGTATTTCAAAAAAAATTCCGGGACGGGGAGCTACAAATCTACCCACCTTAAAAATAAATTTGTCCTCGAATTTAAGGACTACTAGGATTGGCCGACTTGGTAGATTGGTGAAAGGTAGTGGAAATTTATGATAAAAGAACTTGATCGAATAAAATAAATAAAATAGAAGAAAATGTTTGAAACGCTAAAAGCCCTAAAATGCTCTCAACTTTAACTTTGAAAAAGTTTGTTAAGGAAAATAGTCATAAGCAAAGTATCCACGAAATCTGCCTTCCGCCCCGACAATAAAATATGTGAATAAATAAATAAATAAATAAATTCTGAAACGCCGAAAAAGGGAATCTAGGGATTTGACCCAATCATGCCCCAAATTATTCATAAAATATTATCTAAAATAATACTTATTACTTTAAATTATCCTAGTAATAAAATCAATTGTCAAAATATTGTGAAGAATAATTCAGATACTTATAGCTGTATATTTTCCACAAATACAATATCTTATAAAATAATATAGTAGTAATTTGAATTTAATATAACTCTTGGTAAAATATTAATTCCAATAATCCTAGAATAAAATCTCTCTAAAGTTTTGCAAATCTCTCCTCACCCTTTTCCCAAAATATCTAAAATAGAAATATAATAAAAATTATTTCGCGGTTTGGAAAAATAATTAAACTAAAATGGAGAATGTAAGAAAACTGAAAATGGGTTTACGACCTACCCACCTTAGAATGATTCATCCTCGAGTTTAAGGACTAGCATGATCAAATCTTCTTAAGATTTAAATAAATATTGGATTTAACAAATCAAAATCAATCCATAATGATTTTAAAAATAATTCAAGGTTTTATTAAAATATTAAAATTGTATTTGATCGAATCTAAATATAATACAATAATAATTTAAATAAATAATATGTTTATCAAATGACTTGAAAAATATTGTCTATATTATCTAAACAGTACATTTCTTTGTTAGTCCAAGACTGAATCAAACTAATTATAATATATCAAAATGAATTTAATTGATAATTAATACTGTAAATAATTTAAACGATATTTTATAAATTCTAAATCCAAATAGTTTGACAAAAATTCTGTTGTCATCAAAATATATTCGATAGTGGTTACAAATAAAATATATTTTCTAACTAAAATTTATTAAAATAAACAAAATAAAAATTTTGAAAGCAGGGAAGTGGGTTTACAATTCTACCCACCTTAAAATATTTCGTTTTCAAAATTTCAAAGAGCACGATTAGGCACGACTATGAAGAATAATCAAGTAATTAAATTTTTAATTGATATAAATAAAACGACGAATGGTATAATCAAGGGAGTGATATGATTCATGATCTAATTAGTTATGCGTAAAAAGATAATAGGCAAAAGGGGAGTGTGATTTGGTACGACCAATATTCGGTCAAATGGTCGGGTTGACAAGCCAATGTTTTTAAAAAGGATCAAGAGTGAAATAGTTGGACACGACCAATCTATGGTCGGCATGGTTGAGTCATTTCCAGCTTTTTAAGGAATGACCAAAGTTCTCGATGAAATCTAAACAGGATTTTAGTCGCATTTAAGAGGCAGTCACGATCAAGGCTAATCGTGCAAGTCATCCAAGCAGGGTAAAAATAGGAAGTTGGTACGAGCATGATCATGATCAAAATAGTCATGACCGTAGTTGGAATGAAAGTATGACCTTAGCTATAATTTAGTTGAAATTATAGACACAGTTATAATTTTGTCTTGATAAAAATGGTTTAAGATCGATCAAAATTGAAATCATCTTGGTACGAACAACTAGTTAAACAAAATTATTTAGGCATGATCATAGAATTGAATTCTAGGGTGAATTGGCCCGATTGAAATAGAATCGAATAGTTTGCTTGTGATCAAGAGGTATTTAAGGATGATCCAAATCGAAATCGTTCTAACACGATCGATTATGTAGGCATGATCATAGAATCAAACCTAGGAAAGGATACGAATTAACTCGATCGAAATATAATAAAATGAGTCTAGTCATGATCGAAATTGTTCAAGGATGATCAAATCCAAAATCGTTTCGATATGCGTAAGATATTTATCCACAATTATTTAGGCACGAGTTTTGAATCAAAATCTAGATAAGTTTAGGAATCCAGTCGATATTACATTAAAAGATAACAATCTAAAAAATAGGAGGATAAGAAAGGAAGGGAGAGTTACCGGTTTATCGAGAAGATTGTGACTAGGAATAAGCACAATCAATTTGAAAACTTAATAGTTATATGCCAATAAGACATAGTCTCTATGGTATTCGAAACTCGTAAACATAATCGAAGTCATTTTACCAAAAATTTATGCCTTGCCAGTGTACAGCTAGCTGCATTAAACCCTTGGTTCCACAACTCAAGCTATGTTGCGGCAACGAATATCCTATCTACTCTATCTAATCTTAACATAACAACTCAAGGATGAAATAAGACGACCAAGACATAATTTTAATAATGTTCGATCACCCACGCTTACTTGAAATTATTTCAACTTAGGGGTCATGCCACGCTAGTGCGCTGCTGGCTGCAGTGAACCCGCAGTCTCGATAATTCAAATAAGTGACGACAGTGCGCTGCTGTCTTATCATCGCAAGTAATCAAAATTATTTCAACTATATCTCCAAGAATATCAAAGGAGTTTAAAACATCATACAAGTTGTTAAAGATAGAAAAAGTGTACGTATCTGTTCTTCAAGTATAAGATCAGCTTCTTAGAAGGAAAAATAATTGGTTAGGAAGGATAATGATCAAAGTCAAAGTAAGTAGAAAATCTTATAATCCTTATTTCACGGGTATTCAATATTCGACGATTGAGAGGAAACTTTTGAATTCAAAAACTTAACTCGAGATTAATAGACAATTGAGTAAGAAGTTAAAAATAATTCCTTAGGTCCAAGGGAAAGCATATAAGTGATACGAACTTATGATATGGCGATGTTTAGAAAAGACATAAGATAAAGTTGTACAAATGATCATGATTAGGAAGAAAACGACCGAAGGAAAAAGAAATATAAACTTAAATCTATATTTCTCTAATATTCAAGATCGAAGAAAAAATATGTAAAAAGCACTATGTCTACCTATTATAAATATATTTATACACAAGTATATATATATGTATCGCCTAAGTAAATCTCAAAAATTCCAAAATATTCTTCTAAGAGAAGGTTATCCTACTTCCAAGTAAAATATAAATTTAAATAGCAATAATACATATACTATATTAAATATATAATTTATAGAAATTATTCACAATACTAGAAAAGAACTACCAATATATATACACATCTATATATCTACATGGACGACGTTGGTCGCTCTACATGACCACTAGGACTTGGGTTGGATTCGGGCTAGTTTGGAACAACCAAGTCTTCTAAAAGCCAATAATCCTAATAATAAGTAATTGAATTATTCCTAGGGTTATGTCACGATTTGGCCTGGTTTTCTTAGTTAGTGCACACCTATGACTCGGCCTCCTCTACCATGGCTAGAACACTAGTCAAAGCACTCGACCACACTCTCAGTGCTAAAATTCTCGGTTATTTTGCACTCCAAAACTTAACCATGACTAAGGTCGTTTATACTAAATATTTATAAAATTCTAAAATTATATTTTAATTCAAACAAATAAAGAAAAGGATATTTTTCAAACTTTCGGGAAGATGTTACGAATCTACCCACCTGAGAAATATTGTCGAATCAAAACGTGTCACGTCCCGCTTCCTGGATGGAAGGGTGACGTCATAACACATCCCCAGGCTACGCGCCAAAATTTGCGATTGTCGCCCGTAATCATCAGCAGAATGGAAAATACGAGGAATTTTTATGGTATTAAAATATAGTGTAGCTGTTATACAGGGAACTTTTCCAACAATACTGTTACAGATTATTACAAAAGTAGATTTGCAAAATAACTACGATACTACTGGCCATAACTGTAGGCAGTCCAGACAGTTTACTCCTCATTGTAGTGCGGCGATACTTCGACGGAGGCGTCTTCTTCTTCTTCACCTAGTGAACAAATACTAGGTCGTTTAGAAAACGACAAGCAAGTCCTCGGCTAAGAACGGTGAAAGTTAAACAAAAATAAGGAATATGTAGTTAAAAAAAAATAAAACAGGGTATGCCAAATTGCACTGCTATATATATATCTATATATATATATATATATATATATATCTGCTTTAGTAAAACATGAATGAAATCAACGTCCTACTCCATAATAAGATTTTCGAGCTTCCCTTGAGCTTTTAGTAGGAATTGCTTTCCTTGAGCAATTAAGGACACTGCCCACCTATAATAGGCATCGTTGTTTCTGGAGTAAGATTGAAATAAAATACAGTTTTAAGAACAATACTCCGAATAATCTTCTAAATATTTCCCGTGAACAATTTCGTTAATCTGGGGTCAGGCTGTGATTTCCGAGCCTCCCTTGGGCTAAAATTATCTATTGATGTTACTGTCAAATAGATGCATTGATTTTCGAGCCTCCCTTGGGCTAGTACACCCTAGTCGAAACTAGATGTACTGATTCACGAAATTTCCGAAATACTAATCAGCTTTTGTTATTTATGTTACGGGATATCTAGGGATATTCAGTTGTTCTCCCCTCCCAAATGCTTTCTTAGATAAAAAATTTTCTAAAAATTTTCGAAAGTCAAAATTTGTCTATCTCCTAAATTTTTCAAAATTTCGGCAGAGTCTTCTTTGTATTTAGGAGCCCCGAAAATTTACAAGAAACATATATATGATAAAAGAAAGATATGGGCTCGCCGACCCCTTCGGTGGAGCAACTCTCAACACCGGAACCACGCAAGTAAATAATTGGGCTCGCCGACCCCTTCGGTGGAGCAACTCTCAACACCGGATCACGCAGTTATAAAAGAACAGAAGGAACTTGAGACTTTTACCTGAGCAAGCAATGATTACCTTTTCTTTAGCAATTAGTCGGGTCGCGGCTTGCTAATAGTTTTACAGTTTATCAAAATGAGCAAATATTTATCCAACTATACTAGTTAATATGCAAGACCTTATTCATATATCTATATGTATATATATATATATCATGTAGATAGTATAAAGAAAATCAAATCAAACGTAACTCTTCCATATTAATATGTGCATGAAGCAGAAAAATATAAAAACGAGACTTATTTCTAACTATGAACACACAACATTGAGTACTTAATATTAAGTAGAGAAGCGCAGGGTCCTTGTACTTTTACCTTTCCGGCGTGCGGTCCAATTGTTCAGTTCCAATGTGTATGACAAACTTACCCTTGGAGAGTCCCGTATGTTCATGTGTGTTTATTTGTTCATGGCAATTTCAAGTCCAAATAGTTCAGGTCCACAATCATTTTCTTTAGTTGTGCATAGTTACCCGTGATATGTCACAAATAATAGTTCCAGTGCCCAATTTCAATTCCTTTGCCTATGTCTATCAAAATTGAACATTTTCTAGAAATCAGAATTTGCAAAATTTTAAATATCTTAAATTGGGTTAGATGCTACCAATTTTCCAGAATTTGTAATTAAACCATAATTTAGTGAGATTACCCTAACTTACATTCCAAATTATGATCTTTGTGAAATGAAGAAATTTATATCTAACATGAAACTTCAGGTTTATATTATCCTATACAAGTTCCAATTCCTAGTATAAACTTATCATAAAAGAAAATTGTATGTTCTTAACTTAAAATTCAGAATTTAAATATGAATTCCTAATTATTCAGAATTAACTTGGATAAAAAAAACTTTATTAGAGAAGAAGGAGGAGAAGAGGACGTGTCTTGGATTGGGAATGACCTAGGCTTCTCCATAAACCCTAATTTGAACCTAATAGCAAAATAACAACCCTTGTTAGTACTCTAACCTAGTTTGAATTGGAAATATAAGGATTGGGGGAAGAAGATGAGGATTACCTAGGGTTTTCCTTCTTGGAAATTGAAGTGGAAGAGGAAGGAGATGAAGAAGAGGAGGTGGATGAAGTGGTGGTAGTGGCCGGCGGTTGCTGGCGGCGGCAGGCGGGCGGCGGCGGCAAGCGGCTGGCGGCGAGCGGGCGGCGGCAGCGGCAGCGAGTGGTTGGGGGGTCGGGTGTGTGTGTGTGTGTTTTTTGTCTTTCTTTGTGTGTGTGTGGGTTATAAAGAGGGAAAAGGGGGGGTTATATAGAGAGAGGGTGCTGGTGGTGTTGGGGTTTTGGGTGTGTGTGTGTTTGTGTGTGGGGGGAAGGAGAATTATATAGAGAGAAAGGGGGTGAGGTGTCCCCTTTCCACACAAGTCCATGGGGACACATGGCCCCTTGGGATTTATGGTTGTAGGGATACTTGGTCCTACCTAGGGTTAGGGTTAGGGCATGACATGGAAATAAAAATAAATACCATAATAATAATAATAATAATAATAATAATAATAATAGCAATAATAATAATAATAATAATAATAATAATAATAAAACTAAGAGTATGACAAGTCTACTCCCCTTAGAAAAATTTCGTCCTCGGAATTTGAAATAACTAGAGTAGCGGTATGATTACTAACCTGACTTAGGAAATAGATACGGATATTGTTTTCGCATATCTTCTTCCTTCTCCCAAGTTGAATCTCCAGGCGAATCCTTGCTCCATGCGACTCGTACTAATGGAATGATCCGATTGCGGAGTACCTTCTCTCTTCGATCCAAGATCAAGATCCCAACAGGTTTCTGTTCTATTCGTAGTGTAGGCCCAACAGTAATTTCTGAATGGTCGAGTATATGGCTCGGATCCGACACATACCTTCGTAATTGGGAAATATGGAATACATTGTGAAGTCCCTCTAGTGTTGGGGGTAAAGCAAGCCGATATGATACATTCCCTACTTTTTCCAATATGTCGAAGGGCCCAATGTATCTCAGACTCAGTTTTCCTCTGGTCCTGAATCTGATGGTTCCCTTGGTTGGTGAAATCTTCAGAAAAACGTGATCTCCAGGTTGAAATTCCAGTATTCTTCGATGCTTATCAGCCCATATCTTCTGTCTATCCTGGGCTGCTTGCAGGTGACTTCTTATTGTCTTGACTATGTCCACAGTTTGTGTCTCTAGTTCTGGCCCTAACAATTGTCTTTCTTCTACGTCGGTCCAACATACCGGTGATCTGCACTTTCTACCATACAGTGCTTCAATGGAGCCATTTTGATACTATCGTGATAACTGTTGTTATATGAAAATTCCACCAGATGTAGATGATCATCCCATGCTCCCCCAAAATCTAAAGTACAAGCTCTCAGCATGTCTTCTGTTTGCCATTAAAATTCTTTGATTGTAAATTTCAATACAAACAGAACAGTGTTACAATATAGGACTTAGACGTAGTCCTAGGAGTACACTTTTGTTTAATCTGGATCCCTTGTGCCGATGGAGTGAGTGATAATGCGTTGACTCTGTTGACGATCTGACGACGGTTATCGGTTCTCTGAAGGTCTGGATTGCTCTGGGTGCTGGAGCTAGTTGAGAGGAGGAAGACGTTGAGTGTCTGTATCTGCCTCTCTGGTGGTGCGAAGTCTCTGTCTGTTCGCGGTGGAGGTTAATATGTATGCACGTAGATGGTCCGTGTGTGTGTCCAGAAGGAAATGATCCCTCTATTTATAGTTTTATAGGCTGGCTGCTCGTGCGCACATATGTAGGATGCGCCTGTACGCGGGGACGCCATGTGTTAATTGCTGATGGAGGCGCATGGACGATGCACCCTGATCGAGGGGGTTGACTTCTTCATGTTGCTGTTGTGAACCGGCACGTAGCGGAGAAGATCTTTCTGTTGCTGAGATCTTGGATGAGTCGAGTCAAAGGACACGTGTCGTCGACCCATGGCTCAGAGATCTCGATTTTGGTGGGGGAAATGATCTGGTAGGATGCGCCTAGGATTAGGCGCATGAGGAGACTTTGGTTCGTAACCTTTAGGAGTCACGAACCATTCTGGGCGCATGGCTTTTGAGGCGCATGCAGAGCTTCAGTAGTGACTTTACTCCTGTCTTTTGGGATCAGAGAGAAGTCTGGGGCGCATGGCTTTTGAGGTGCATGCAGAGTTGTGACAGTGACTTTCCTTCTGTCTTTAGGGATCAATGAAAAGTCTGAGGCACACAGCTTTTGAGGCGTATGCAGATTTGGGCGCATGGCCGCGGAGGCGCATGCGAGCTGGTTGGGTAGCCACGTGGCAGTAGCCTTCGGAGAGGAGTAATAATGATGCTGACATTGGTGATGCTTCGTCTTCTGAAAAAGTTGTCGACTACTCAGACTTTGGGAGGCGTGCTGCTAACTCTGTCAGTTCAGCATTTAATGTTTGTGACATTCGATGGACAGCTGAGTGGGCGCGTCGGTTGGTGTTCCACTAGGCGTATGGGGATGCATGGGGATGCATCCCCTATGATGCGCTTGGTACTAAAGGGCGCGTCTACGTGATGCGCGGTCTGGCCGGCGTATCCGCTTCGTGAGACGTCTTTGATGGTGCAACTGTTACGTTCTTCAAGTGCTTTAAATAGCCGTTTTGACTTGGCTGAATTCAAAGCATCCGGTTCATCCATTTAATGCAAATTCATTGCACGGAATGCGGAGAGCCATCCACTTGGCGCATGGGTTTGATTTGCCCGGCCTATAAATAGTGGTATAGAGAGAGGGTTGGCCTCCCGTTCTCTCACGTCTTTCCGACATGAACTTGTGTACTTAAATGCATTCTGTTGACGAGATGCTCCCGAGGGTGAAGATGCGACGCAGTATCTTCGTTGATGCACTTGAAGGTGACTGTTACATCCAAAAGACGGAGTCGAGGGCTTCCGAGGCAGGCAGAAGGTGCCTGTTGCATCCAAAGATAGGGATGCTCGGGCCTCGTTTCCGTTGTGCAGGAAAAGCCGTAGATCGGAATTACGGTGCTGCGGCTTTGGTAGCTCTTTCTTCCTTTAAAATGGGTGTAGCCCATTCTGGTTGTGTTGAAAGCTGCTCCTTTAGCCGTGGTTTCTATCACGGTCTTCCTTCGCCTTTGGAGGCTCTTTCGAAGCCTCCCCTGGCCACAGATTTGCGGTGCTCTTCTCTTCCTCGGTTCCAGCCAGAGGGTTAAATGCTTTATTAGTCGAAGCATTTATCAGGTGAGCCTGGCTGGAAGAGCGGCATAACTGGGCTGCTGAAGTGATGCACATAACTGGGGATGCACATAACTGAGCTGCTGAAAGGATGTGCCCTGCTGAGTGCGCTTGGCGGGATGTGCCTGGTTGAGGGCGCATGGTGGTTGCTGCGCCTGACTGGAGGCGCATGGTGGTTGCTGGCTGTAGACTTAGGATCCTTTCTTTGTAGAAATTCTCCTTTATACTATCTTCCTTAGACATGTAATAGACTTTTATATGTTAAATAAAAAGTCCTCTTTCAATGTCTATATTTGTTGCTTTTTGCTGTGAAGCACTTTGTCCAAGCTTTGGCACATGTAGTCTGGCGCATAGACTTTCGGGTTCTGAAATTCCATGCTTCTACAAGACTCCCTTCAAAGTTTTCAAAACTTTTGGATAAGTTTTGGAATACTTTGAATAAGAAGCATGGTAGTGGAGGCGCATGACCGTCAGGGCGCATAGATACTCCGTGCGTCAGTGCTGGGCGCATGCTCCGCTCAGTTAGTGCAAATGATGACACCTCGGTAACCTAAAAAAGATTAATGATGATCTTTTTTGGTTTTATTTGTGGTTATCTCTTCACAGAACCCGAGGCGACGGCTGAGATCACACATCATCGGTTCACGCGTGCGACCAAGCCCTATAAATAGGCGAGAGATGGAGAGAGAGAGTTCTTCTTCTCCTTGCTTTTTTAGAGTTCCTCTTCAAAAACCCTAACTTTCCTTCTCTCAAAGAAATGGCTCCCAAGACTCCTCGCGGCGGTGCTGGCAAGGGAAAGGAGCCGGTAGAGTATGCCGAGGGGGATGCCCCTATCACCATTGTGACTCCGGCCGACGTTCGCCCTGCTGTGACGGGTGGGTGTCGTCTTTTCCACTACTTTCTTTGTTCCGACGGTCTTTGGATCATGCGACTGAGCTGACATGCCCTAACTCCCTTCTGCCGACGCGCATGGACTTCTGTCCTCGCCGAGGTTTTACCCCGCCGACGTGCATAGGTTTAGGCCTTTATCATGCACCGAGGTTTAACTGCGGACGCGCATGGGTTTACACCCTGAATGCGCCAAAGCCTTTACTGACGCGCATGGGTTTACGCCCTGATGATGCACCGAAGCCTTTCACTGAGGCGCATGGGTTTACATCCTAATGATGCGCCGAAGCCTCTTACTAAGGCGCATGGGTTTAAACCCAGATGATGCGCCAGGTTGCTTTGACACACCTTGTCTTTTTGCCTGACCTTTGGTTTTTGTTGTGCCAGTATCGATGACGATTCCGTTGCTGAATGAGGTCCTTCTGGATGCTTTCCTTTGTCAAATGGAAGTTGATTTTGATGAGGCGGTTGTCAAACCTGCCAAGGGTGTTATCTTACAGGATCAACCTTCTGAGAGGGTGCTGCAGATCCAGAACCAGTTGTCGACTTTCCTCCAGAGCATGATGGAGAGCGAAAAACTGAAATCTGCTGAATCCGAAGATGTGACCTTCTTGAAACCCGTCTTTTTGTTCGGCGACCTCCTGATCTCCACGGAAGCGAAGATACTGAAGGTCAAAGAAGACTGGTTCTTTTCTGCAAAAGGCATGGTGCTGTACATGCGACAACTTGACCGCCAGTTGCCGCTGACAGTCTTCTATCGTTTAGCTTCGAAGAGAAGGATGTCCTGGGATCTTACTCCTTCTCAGGGAGGGGCCCTAGGAGGTGCTCTTTCGATTGATGCTACCTCGAATCAGAGGGATACCCTATCTGCTTCACGAACCGGTCCCTCGTTCAGTTGCCGAACTTTGCATCCCGGGAGCCTCTACCGTGAAGTCCCAACTGACATTTTTGCCTTTAATGCTTTAACCTTCGCGAGTTGGATGCTGACATCGAGGGTCATGTATTCGAAAGGTAGCTTTAGGGTCGAAGGTTGGTGTCATCATATCTCGAGGTGGGACGAGTTGGCCACTTGGGTGCTTTCGAAGTTCAAGGCTGAGCTTAAGGAGAATGGGCTGACAGCCGCTATTCGTGCCACGCAGGCTGGCATGGATCTCAATAAGCCTATGTTCGTTGCACTCTTGGAGTTGTTCAATACCCAGACTGGTACCTTCTATACTCCCGTGGGGGAGTTGGGGTTGGCTCTCCACGAGATGTACGAAGTGTCCAAGCTTTCCTTGGGCTCAGAGCCGTACGAGGAATATTTCCCATCAAATAAAGATATCCAGGTTTTGGAAAATAAAGACTCGAAGATGATGGCCGTTTTCAAGGAAGTGGCGAGCCATCATTATTTGATGCATCGGAAGGACAAAGTCAAGACTCAGCCTCATGTGACTGCTTGGAGGGATTATGTTTTCAAGCAGGATTTGGCGGACCCCTCGAGGATCCGATTTACGACTCTACAAGGGCTGAAACCTGCAGAAGTGACTTCTGAGATAAGCCGGCTGGACGAGAGGACTCCTCGTTCCAATGAGGATAGCGAGAACGCGTATAGCTGCTTCTGACACTGTGCGCACCGGATGTCGTCTAAAGCGGTGCTGACAGCATACTTGATGATATGGCTTCGAGATTGTGTATTTGCGGGCGAATCTGGTACAGTGGAGAGGGTACACCGGAACCTTATTTTGCCTGCCGTAAAGTTGGCTTTCGGGCGTCCCTTAGCTCTCCTTCCCGCTATGGTGTGTAACCTATTGCGGGGTTTGAGGACTTTTGCTGATGACGTGATCCAGGGGAGAGGTAAAAATGACAATTTTCCCCGGGCTGAATTGCCATTCCATTATCTTATGGGATGGCTAATTCTGTATCATCCGAATGTGATGAGTCCCGGTCCGGAGGAGGATCATGTTGAAGGAGATGCCTTTATCCACTGCTTCTACAAGAGGAAGTGGTTACACACTGGTGTCCCCGTTTGCAGGAGAGTTTTGTCCTACCTTCAGGGGTGGGAGATTGTCAAGGTCGCCCCCATCTTCAAAGATTTCGAGGCTGACCAAGATTTAATCGACTCAGGTAAAGATGCGATTACTCTGCCGAAATGGGGTTTTCGTTGGTTGCAAAGTATTCAGCCTTCTCACTTGGTCTATCGCAACCAGAATAGGTGTTATCTGGAGCCATATCTGCCCAGCCGGTTCGCTCGCCAGTTTGGCTATACTCAGCTGATGCTACGAAATCCCAGTAACAGTCTGGGATTCATCGGTAGTTTGCTGGATGGAGCCCGGAGCTGGCAATATTACAATGTCGGGTGTACTGGTGTTCAGTTTACGGCGCCCGTTCGCAACCCTCGGCCACAGATCCTGTATTTGGTCGCTAAGCTGTATTGCACAATGAATGCTGCATCTCCAGGTTATGACAGAGAGACTAGTTTCATCATTAGAACTCAGCTAGAGGCCACGGCGAACATGTTGATGGTGGCTTGGTCATATCGCCCACCAGAACCGATGGGGTATTGGACTGCTGCTGCAACATCAGTGAGAGATCCTCTTGTTGGGAAGAGGCGGGCTAACGCGGAAGCCGGCTTGTCTGTACCAAAAAGGTTGAGGAAGACGACGAATCCAAAGGCAACGGGAGTGCCACCTATACTGCCAGTGGAATCAGCTCCTGCTGAGGTAAGGAGTCCTCCGTAGCTTTGGCTTATCTTGTCATTTTGGTGACTTGTGCTCTTCTTCTTGTAGGGATCGTCGAAGAAGAAGACCCGCATTTCAAAACCGGGTGTCAGTAAATCGAAGGAGGTAGCAAGCTCTTCTGATGAGCGCATCCCTCCGATGGTAATGTCTTCAATAGAGGAGAGTCTTGAAGATGTTTCCGCAGAGGTTTTACTATCTCTAGACTTTGTTGAAAGAGATGTAGAAGTTGCAGCAACTTCCAGGGAGGTGCCAGCTGCCGTGAGGGCCTTGGACGTTGAGGGTCCAGCGGACACGGGGCTTTGTGATGATATGGGGTAGAGTTCATCATCTTCGGATGACGCTGCTCCAGAGTTGCAAGAGCATGTTGCGGGGGCAACAGAGATGGTTGGAACAGAGGAGAGGGTTGATTCTCCTCCTTGTTATGATGAAGGGAGGTCGGCTGCATCATTGCCAAGCCCTACCCCAGACTCAGCGGCAGAAGCTGAGGTGGCTACCAATTAGGAGGTAGTGACAGATCCTGTCCCTGTAGAGGGATTTGATGAAGAGACTCGTCTGACGGTCCCGACTCCTGGGGAGGGTCAGGAGACAAGTGTTGATCTCTCCGTTCTACCAGGGGAGGTATTGGCTGTTGATAGCACGTTGGGGACTGAAGAGGTGGTCGCTGACATCGGTGGTACTTCCAAGTTCGGGAAGGGTAAGGGTGTGATGGAACCCTCTGTTGCTCCTTCCACTTGGGGTACTATCTCGATACCTGTGCCGGCTCCTTCTGCTCCCTTGGCTCCTCGGGCTAGTAGTCCAGCCCCTGTTGATGAAGAGCCTATTGATGCCGAGGCTCAAGCCTCGCAGGTCGAGGTTGGCGGGTCTTCTTGCGGTCCGCCAACTGGGGTAGCTCCTCCAACTCCTGTTATGACGCCACAGGTGCTGGCGGACGCAGATGAATATGTGAGATTCATCGTTGAGGCAGTATACAAAATGCTGCAGAGGGGGGTGTCGACAGTGATGGACGCCAAGGGGAGCTTTGCGACGGCAAGAACTCTGGCATTGCCTCATATCAACTTGATCCGTGTTCACCCGGGCCACGAGCATATGGCCGACATTCTGGAAGCCACGGTGGCTGAGTTGGACCAGCGGCTTTCTGAATTAGGGCGCATCCAGCGGAATGACCTCTCCGTCCTGATAGATGTGGAGAAGAAAAAGTTGCTCACCGAGACTGTGTCTTCCTACCAGGCCACTGTGAGTGTCTGGGAACGCGAAGTGTCTGAGACTGAAGCTGCAGTGGAGCAGTTATCTCAGTCTACACGGGAGACAGAGGAGACACGAGCTCGACTGGACGCAAATATCGCAGAGATTGACGCGCAGATGCGCCGCCTTGAGGATCAGTGGGCCCGACTCCTATTGGACGCTGAACGTGTCCAGGCTGAACACGTAGCATTCAAGAAGGAGGAAGCAGCTTTCACTCTCTGAGCTCTTATCCTGGCTCAGCAGAGACAGCAGCTTGATGAGAAGCACGAGAATAAAACTTCTGCTGAGGCTATCGAAGCGATACGTCAGGAAGCTGAACGTCGAGTCTTGGCGACTGTGGAGACTCGGGCGACAGACTTGAAATGCCGAATTGCAGAGCTTTCTGCCAATCCTGGGGATATTTAGGGCTTGTAGTCTCTGTTTTTTGTATTTTTACAACTCTTGCTGGGGATAGTGTAATCCTTTACTCTCCTTTTTTAGAAATAATAAAGAAGTACACCATTTTCTGCGATGTGTTCATTTTTGCTTGTCATGAACTTTGATGATTCGTGTGGACCTATTATCTTTTGCGTACCTTGGTTTCAGATACAGATAATAAGTTTGAAGGACCCAATGTATTTTCTCAGAGGTAGTATGGACGTGGCAAATATGGGGTTCAAATGATAAAATCTTCCTACTCAGAGGTGTTGTGAACGTGGTAGGAATGATTCTGGAAGATGCACGGAACTACTCAGAGATAATATGGATGTGGAAGTTCTGCGATCGATGTACGGCAACGCGGAGGTTGTCTGTACGGAATGTTTACTCAGAGGTAATGTGGACGTGGTAAACATGAAGGATAGCGTAGTCTTACGGGGTGTAAGATTCCGCCTTTTAGGGTGTAGAAGGACAACTCAGAGGTGATGTGGACGTGGTTGTCCTTCTACTGGAGGATGCTACGAAACAACTGGGTTCCGGAAGCGTATGATTTTATGGAATAGAAGTACATGTCTGAAAAGATGTCAAGAGTAGTACTTCTTTAGGAACTTGCCGTTGATGGACATCATGAACAAGTCCCCATTGGGTTTGGCGAGACGGTAAGCACCGTTTGAGTATACCGTCTCGATGATGAAAGGTCCTTCCCATTTTGGCTCAAACTTTCCTGGTGTTTTGTGAGTCAACACCATCGGCCTCCTGACTGCCAGAACCAGGTCGCCAACTTGGAAAGTCCTCTGCTTGACCTTCTTGTTGAAAGCCTGTGATATACGGGCTTGGTAGAGTTCGATGCGTTGTTGAGCTAGGAGACGCTTTTCGTCAAGTGCCTCCAGTTCCCGTAGACGACGACGTTAATTGTCTTCTTCTGTGAGTTGGTTTGTGATTGCTACGCGGAGTGAGGGTATCTGAATCTCAAGAGGCAGTACCGCTTCGCTCCTGTAGACCAAGGAGAATGGTGTGTTGCCTGTCGGGGTCCGTACCGTTGTGCGGTAGGCCCAAAGGCATTTGCCGAGATTTTTGTCCTAGTCGCGTTTGTTAGATGACACGACCTTTTTGAGTAGCCTGATGATAGTTTTGTTGAACGCCTCGGCCAATCCATTTGCTGCCAGATTGTAGGCGGTTGATGCCACGTTTTGAATGCGATTCTTGTCACAGAATCGGCTGAAGACATGGCCGATGAACTGAGGACCATTATCGTGGATGATCCTCCGGGGTACCCCGAAATGGTAGATGATGTGGTGCTTGATGAAGCTGATCACCCTGGAGCTTTTCACTTCTGCCAGAGGAACTGCTTCTGTCCATTTGGAGAAATAGTCGGTGATTGCTAGGATGAAGCGGTGTTCTCTTGATGAAGGAGGGGTGATCGGTCCCACAATGTCCATTCCCCAAGCTTCGAAGGGCCAGGAGGCGACTGTAGGATGTAGTGGTTCGGACGGTGTATGAATGAAGTCTGCGTGAAGCTGGCACGCATGGCACTTCTTAGCATATTCAACAGCGTCAGCGGCCATGGTTGGCCAGTAATAGCCCATGCATCGTAGTCGATCCTACAACTTAGGACCGGGCTGAAGGGCCCCGCAGGTTCCATCATGAGCTTCTCGAAGAGCTTCGGCTGCTTCTTCGTTGGACAAACATCGAAGGAGAAGTCCATCGTAGGAGCGTCGGTACAGCATTTTAGTGGTTGTATCATAGTAGAACCGAAGAGAGCGCCTCCTGACAGAGACGGCTTCTTTCGGGTCCTCTGGAAGAATTCCGTAGACAGCGAAGTCGATGAACGGGAATCTCCAATCTCGGACGTTAACACCGGCACCCGATGACATGGCGTGGGCCACTTGTGAGCGTAGGTTGTTTTTAGGGCAGACCAAGTCTCGACCCACTACCGTGACGTAGTGTCCAGTTTCGAGGGGTACCGCCAAAGAGGCTACGAGGCCAGCCAGAGCATCGGCCTCTAGATTTTGTAGACGTGGTACGTGTTCGATGAAGAACCCAGTGAAGGTTGAAATGATGTTCAATGCAACTTCATGGTAGGGGATCAGATCTTCATGGCGAACCTCGTATTGCCCTCTGATCTGATTTACGACGAGCTTTGAGTCACCGTAGGCTTCCAGATGTTTTACCCCCAGCTGTTGTGCTAGCTGGAGTCCCATAATGAGCGCGTTGTACTCGGCCGCGTTGTTGGAGCATGGCTTCTAAAGGGAGTAAGCACGCTGGATGACCAGCTGATCGGGGGAGACTAGTACCACCCCCTCTCCTGCGATGATTTGGCCTTTGGGGCCTGTTCTTGAAGTGCCATCGAAAAACATCCGCCAGACGGAGCCTTCTTCGGTGACGTTTGATTCTTGGACCTTATCCGAGATGTTTTCATAGAGTCTTGAGGACTCCGGGATGGGGTATGCAGCTAAGAAGTCGGCCAGAGCTTGACCCTTAATAGCCTTTTGTAGAACGAACACCATGTTGTATGGCGTTAGCAAGATCGCCCATGTGGCTAGCCGGGAGTTCAGTGATCCTGGCTTCGTCATGAGGACCCTGAGCGGATTGACTCGGGAAATGACGTGAATTGTCTGGCCCAAGAAATAATGACGAGTTTTTTGGATGGCAAATACCAGAGCCAAGCACTCCTTTTCAACGGGGTTGTGCCGGTGTTCGGCCCCGATCAGGGTTCGGCTGAGGTAGTAGATTGTTTGCTCATAGCCTGTGTCGCTGTTCTGAGCTAGCAGGGCGCCGAGGGAATGATCCATGGCACGGACGTAGAGCAGGAATGGTTTGCCAGCGACGGGTGCCACCAGAACTGGAGGGCTCGTCAGGTAGGCTTTGATGTCGTCGAAAGCCTTTTGGCATTTCTCTGTCCAGACGTAAGAGACTCCCTTCTTTATGAGCTGGGTGAAGGGTTGACATTTGCCGGAAAGGTTTGCTATGAACCTCCGGATGTACGCCAGACGTCCCTGTAGGCCTCAAAGTTCTCGAAGATTCTTCGGAGGGTCCATATCAAGAATTGCTTTGGTCTTCTCTGGATCGACATGAATGCCTTTCACCGTGATGATGAAGCCCAAGAACTTTCCGCTCGAAACCCCAAGGAAGGATTTAGCGGGGTTCATCTTGAGTTGATGCACCCGCATGAGGTCGAAGACTGTCTTGAGGTCTTGCAGGTGATCTCCTTTGAGACGGCTCTTGACTGCGATGTCATCAACATAGCATTCGACTGTCTTGCGAAGATGCTGACAAAAAATGGTGCTCATAGCACGTTGGTATGTCGCACCAACATTCTTCAAGCCGAAGGGCATCACTGCGTAGCAGAAAATGCCCTTTGGAGTCCTGAATGACGTATGTTTTGCGTCATCGGGGAACATCTTGATCTGGTTGTAGCCCGAATACCCGTCCATGAAAGACATGCGCTCGAAGCCACACGTGTTGTCGATCATCACGTCGGTGATTGGAAGCGGGATTTCGTCCTTCGGGCAAGCAGAGTTGAGGTCTCTGAAGTCGATACAGACTCGTATCTTCCCATTCTTCTTGGTGACGGGGACGACGTTGGCTACCCAATCTGGGTGTTGCTCTTCACGGATGAAGCCGCTAGTCAAGAGTTTGTCTACCTCCTGATCGATGGCGTTCATGATGTCCGGACGGAAGCGCCGCTGTTGTTGCTTGATAGGCTTGGCATCATACAAGATGTTCAACCTATGCATCGCAATCTAGGGATCAAGTCCCGGGATATCTTCGTAGCACCAGGCGAAGACATTGATATATTCTTTAGCCAGCTGGATTAAAGATTCTCGGTCTTCTCTTTTGAGGCTTTTGCTGACGAAGATGGGTTTGGAAGAAGATCCATCCCCAAGGTCGATCTACTCGACTTCGTCTTCGGTGGGAGGTTCACGTAATTCAAAATGAGACTTCCATTGTTGTCCCAGGCGTTGAGCCCAGGGTTCTTCTTCGAAGAGTTCCGGCGCTTGGTCTTCGCCTTCTTCTTCTTGAGATTGTACAGATGTCATGTTGGCTGACAGCACTCTCTTGAAGATAGATCCGATACTGGTATCGGAATCCCACGTTGATGCTTCAGACGAGCGAGAATATTCAACTTCCTCTGCATCTGAACTCTCTGGAGTTGACGGCGGCGTGACATAGCCTACCCCCCGTCAAGTTTTGTTGTAGTAGTCCTGCGGCTTTCCTTTAGGTGTTGGAAGCCGGAGAGGGAGACGTCGACCTTTGCCGTAGTTCAGGCCTTTGTTGCTTTTTAGGTCGTAACCCATCTTTTGGATGAGGTACTTTGCCTTGTCCGTGTACCGATAGAGTTGCATTCTGTCGGCATCTGGTTCTGGCTCGAGTGGCGGGAGGTCTTGATGACGCTCAACCTTGCCGAAGATGATGGATTCTTCGTCTCGACTCCGTGGTGGGACTATGTAACAGACCCCTTGGGACGGGACTACTCGATTTATATGGTGGACGGTCGTTATTTGTGTTTGCAACGACCGTAGAGCGTTATCTAATGTATACATGGCATTCCAATGTGGAAGACTAGAATAATTAAAAGACACTCTATTATTGATGAAATGCGAGATTTTATCCCGTAGGATTACATTGTCGAGGGATGGGGCATCTACATCGGCCGAGATATATTCCCTCAGCTCTTCATCTGTAAGCACTGTAGTAGGATCGGGAGGGTCCACCACAGCGTTGATCTGGGAGTCGGAAAGGACTACATGAGCCTTCTCCGACGGCTGGGATGGCGGCGGCTTGCCTTTAAGACGCACCTTCAGAGGTGCCACTGTTGTGCCTCCGGTGCCTGGCGCCTTCCCCTGTAGTTTTGCCACAAGGGGAGCCAATGTTTGAGGCGGCTTTCCCTTGAGCCGTATCTTCAGGGGAGCTTCAGGAGCAGCTGGTGCTTTCCCGGATAGCTTAATGCTCATGGGGGGCAAATTCTGAGGCGGTTTGCCTTTGAGTCGGATCTTCAAAGGAGCATCGGGAGTGACCTCAGGCTCTATGTCCGGCTCTGCTGCCGTTTCTGCTTCGTCATCAGCATCATTGGCCTCCTCCTCGTCAGGTGACTTGTATAAGTCGGCATCGGTGAAGTAGGCTTTAATCCCTTTGAAGGGGTCGATGTCTGCGAACTCCGTACGGATGACATTGTTGGTGGACACGTACTTCGTACATTGGTGGAGCGTGGATGGCACCACCATGTATTCGTGCAGCCATGGGCGACCCAACAGAATGTTGTAGTTGACTTCAGCATCCACGACATAACAAGTGACCTCGGTTCTGAGGTTACCGATATGGCACTTTAGTCATATTTTGCCCAGTGGTTCGCTTTTGCTAGCGTTAAAACCACTGATTGTCGTATTGGAGGGCGCCAGTCGGTACATTGGGATCCCCAGTGTTGAGAGCAGCGTCTTCGCGATGATGCTGAGGGAAGACCCCAGATCGATCTGAATCCGCTTTACCTTGACTGAACCGATGTACCCTGTGTAATACAGCGGCCTGTTGTGTCGATTGTGTTTGAGCAACATGTCCTGTTGGGTGAAGGTTATATTGGGAATAACCTCCTCCGTACAGTGACAGTGCTTGCACACAATCGGGAGATCTTCCGGCTGCTTGACCTGACTGAGAAAGGATTCAGCATCCTTCAGAGCTTCGCAGAGAGCTTCTCGGGAGTCTTTGGAAAGACGGAGGAGCTCGAACAGAGATAGGCGGGCAGGAGTACTGGCGAGTTGTGCCAGTATGTCGAAGTTGTGGGCCTGGCTAGCCCCGAAGCATTCTCTTTTCGTAGAGGCCTATCGAAGCGGGCATCTATCTGCTTCTGTTTATTGGCTGCTGAGGGCTTAGACGGGCCCTCGTCCTGGACAGCAGGGACGGTGCCAGGAGGCACCACCTCGACGGCAGCTTCGTCGGGTTGGGCATTCTGTTGTGAACGCGTCTGCACAGGAAGTGCCTCTTCCGCTGAAGAAGAGACCATGCGGCAAGACTTGATCTTCCTGCTTTTGGACTTGGAGGTAGGGCGAACCTTCAGTTGAGTCACCTCAGAGACGAGATCGGGGTGAACCCACAGGATCTCTCCTCGAGATGTGGTGAGCGGGATGAGTCCACTTACGTTGTCACGGGTTGGTGGTAAGTTAACCACCTCCATTGTCGCCTTAGGGATGGGAACGATGCCGTCCTGGGTTGTAGTCGGCGACAGGGTGCCAAACTGGAGTGACACCACGTTGGCTGACACCGTCTTCTCTTCGTAGTCGACGGAGATTACATCCGTATTGATCATGCGCTGGATGTAATTCTTGAGGATATAGCAGTCCTTGGTTGGGTGTCCGACAAACCGATGGTAGTGACAGTACCTCGGGTTGTCCACTTTTCCAACCTCATCGGGACGCTTAGGGTCCGGAAGCTTGATCTTGTCACCCTGCTTCAGTATCTCAAGGAGTTGCAGGGTGTCCTCGTCGTTGAACGAATAAACCTCCTTCGGCCTTGGTGCAAGTGGAGGTTTCTGAGCAGGTGCTGATGCACCTTTTGAGGCATTGACAGTCAATGCCTGCTTCCCCGTTGCCTCTCGTGCGGGGTTGTTGGTTGTAGGCCATTTTTCCTTATCCTCGAAGACAGGAAAACTGACTCCTAGAAGACGAGCGTTGGCTGCCTTCTTCTCCGCGGCTTCTGCTTCAATGATCAAGGAGCTCCAGTCGAGAGGAGGAGTAGAGTTGAGCCAGAGCTTGACTGCAGGCAGCATGTTCATGCTGCAGGAGGAGAGAAGCGCATGTTCTGGCATGCCCGGGGGCAGTCTGAAGTAGGCCTGTCGGAAATGTTCGATGAACACTCGAACTGTTTCCTTCTCCTTCTGGCGTATCTCTATAAGGGACGCCATTGTCATGTCCTTCCCGCCGTCGTAGAAACGGTTGAGAAAGAGGCGCGTCAGGTCGTCGAAGGAAGATATTGAATTGTCGGGGAGACTGCAGTACTAGTCGTACACCACTCCTTTCAGTGCCCCAACAAATATGCTGGTAAGAAGCGCGTCCTCCTTCGGAAGATGTCCCGTCTGAGACTAGAAATACGTCAGGTAGCGACGAGGAGAGTCCTTCCCGTCGTACGGCATCAGTGTTTATGGTTTATACTTTGGAGGATAAACCACCTTGTTCCACTCGAGGGGATAAGGCTGGGGGATGCCCATTTTCTGGCGCTCCTCTTGTCTCGTCTTGGACTCAAAGCGCTCGCGCAGGTCCCTGATCATCTCAACCACGTCTTCTGTGGAGCTGGGAGTCGGGGAAGGTGGCACCATCGGATGTTGAGTATTTGAGGGCTCCGACGTCCGAGGTGCTTCTCGACGATCTGCGTCCGAGGATACCCGTTGAAGGGGTACACTCGATTCTCCGTTGGCCCCTAGGTCGAGACCGGCAGAAGGTGTCCTGGTCAAAGCTGACCGTATCTCAAACACTGCCTGAGTCAGTGTTTGCATGGAGGCAGAGAGGGTTTTGAGTCCTCCCTCCAGGGTATCTATACACTGGACGAGGTCTGTTGGCGGCGCAACAGACTCGACATCAGCCTCAGTCACGTTCACTGTCATGACGCGGCCGGGAGTGGATGGATGAGTTGAGGCCTCACTCTCGGCCTCACTTCCTTGTAGGAGAGTTGCCTCTCCTGAAGCTTCGTCTGGGCTACCCCCGGCTATGTTCGGGAGAACATTCACCACAGGCGCATCTGCAAGGGCCTGATTACCCTCAGCTCCGTCTTGAAGGGCCTTTTCGTCTCCGGAACTCGGGTCCGCAGATGCTAGGCTACCTCCAGCTATGTTCTGGAGGATATCCTCGTCTTTAGGGGCTTCTGGGAGGCTGACTTCGCCTCGAGGATCTGCCCCAAGTGTGCTTTGGACACACTCGTCTTCGGAAGGAGGCTCGACAAGGGTCTGACTACCCCCAGCTTCCTCCAAGAACTTCTTCCTCGTTCGAGTGCCTTCGAACACTCCAGAGGATGAGACAGCTGTCTTGGTTTTCCTCGGCTGGCTCTTAGACGAGGAAGAGAGACTGCCAGTCGTCTTTCTGACTAACGAGGAGTTGGAGATCACGTTGCATGAAGCACGCATTAGTTCCTCTTCTGTTGACACCTTCTTTTCGAGGCGACGTCGAAGGGGTGTCGATGATTGCAGCCGCTGGAACACCGACTGCCTTGGTGGGACTGCCGCTCTGCAACAGCAGTTGATGGTGACCACATCACAAGTATGCCCCGTGAGAGGCGCATCGTGCTTGTCAGTCAACTCTCCTGATCGGCGCTTGTGAGTAATCACGTTACGTAGATCGTTGGAGGAGAGTGCCACCTTCGTACCCCCTTCAAGCGCATGGCAAGGCCAAGCGTCGGGGTGGTCAAGTGAGTGTTGTGCCCCCTGATCTAATACCAAACAGGCATCCCGATTAGTAGTGGGGGAACCACAGCATTTGGAGTGACTTGAACGGACCTCAAATGCACCACCGAAGGAGGCGCGGGAGTTCAAGACCACTGGATTTGCGTTGCTCGACTTGGTTGTGCATGTAGTAGATGCGCCCAAGTGAGACAAGGGCTTTGAATGTCGGCTCGTTCTCGGCACCGTAGCACTCGAGTCGACCTTGTACAACTTACCATCAGCAGCGCGCATGATTGTGAGCGCATACTTCTGGCTTGTTGCTGGCATAGCACGTTTGGGACGCATGGCCCGTGCTGCCTTAGATTTCTTCGTACCAGACCGCTGGGGCGCATAGTACTCAGAATCCAAATTCTCCTCGCCACTACAGCGAGTGAGTCTGTCATAGACAGAGATCTTCTGTGGCGCATCAGAGGTGATGCGCGGGGCATTGGCTGCGCCCCTGCTCCGTCGACGCATCTTTTTCGCCTGAGAGGGAGATGGTTGGGGAACGTGGTTAGCCGCACGTTTCCCCGAGAGATGTGATGTACCAGCGGGCGCATCTTGGTTGCTGAGGACGTCAGCAAGAAGGGAAGGCTGGATTGGCGTATCCCCTTCGGTGGTGGTGCCCGAGGCGTCGACCTTGCGCACCCAGACTTGGCGGGTCTTCTTCGGCTTCGGCAGCCGCTTCGAAGGACTCGCACTGCCTTCAGATATGAACTCCTCATACGCCTATTGATTGAGGCGTACGACCAGCGTCTTATGGGAGGAGCCCACCTTCACGTCGTCGGAATGCGACACAGCTTCCTCGGTGGAGGAGAAAGAGGTCCCCAGCAGAGTCGCCAGCTTGTTTGCCATTAAAATTCTTTGATTGTAAATTTCAATACAAACAGAACAGTGTTACAATATAGGACTTAGACGTAGTCCTAGGAGTACACTTTTGTTTAATCTGGGTCCCTTGTGCCGATGGAGTGAGTGGTAATGCGTTGACTCCGTTGACGATCTGACGACGGTTATCGGTTCTCTGAAGGTCTGGATTGCTCTGGGTGCTGGAGCTTATTGAGAGGAGGAAGACGTTGAGTGTCTGTATCTGCCTCTCTGGTGGTGCGAAGTCTCTGTCTGTTCGCTGTGGAGGTTGATATGTATACACGTAGATTGGTCCGTGTGTGTGTGTCCAGAAGGAAATGATCCCTCTATTTATAGTTTTGCAGGCTAGCTGCTCGTGTGCGCATATGTAGGATGCGCCTGTACACGGGGACGCCACGTATTGAATGCTGATGGAGGCGCATGGACGATGTGCCCTGATCGAGGGGGTTGACTTCTTCATGTTGCTGTTGTGAACCGGCACGTAGCGGAGAAGAAGATCTTTCTGTTGCTGAGATCTTGGATGAGTCGAGTCAAAGGACACGTGTCGTCGACCCATGGCTCAGAGATCTCGAATTTGGTGGGGGGAATGATCTGGTAGGATGCGCCTAGGATTGGGCGCATGAGGAGACTTTGGTTCGTAACCTTTAGGAGTCACGAACCATTCTGGGCGCATGGCTTTTGAGGCGCATACAGAGCTTCAGTAGTAACTTTACTCCTGTCTTTTGGGATCAGGGAGAAGTCTGGGGCGCATGGCTTTTGAGGCGCATACAGAGTTGTGACAGTGACTTTCCTTCTGTCTTTAGGGATCAGTGAAAAGTCTGAGGCGCACAACTTTTGAGGCGTATGCAGATTTAGGCGCATGGTCGCGGAGGCGCATACGAGCTGGTTGGGTGGCCACGTGGCAGTAGCCTTCGGAGAGGAGTAATAATGATGCTGACGTTGGCGATGCTTCGTCTTCTGAAAAAGCTGTCGACTGCTCAGACTTTGGAGGGCGTGCTGCCAACTCTATCAGTTCAGCATTTAATGTTTGTGATATTCGATGGACAGCTGAGTGGACGCGTCGGTTGGCGTTCCACTAGGCGTATGGGGACGCATCCCCTATGATGCGCTTGGTACTAAAGGGCGCGTCTACGTGATGCGCGGTCTGGCCGACGCATCCGCTTCGTGAGACATCTTTGATGGTGCAACTGTTACGTTCTTCGAGTGCTTTAAATAGCCGTTTTGACTTGGCTGAATTCAAAGCGTCCGGTTCATCCATTTAATGCAAATTCATTGCACGGAATTCGAAGAGCCATCCACTTGGCGCATGGGTTTGATTTGCCCGGCCTATAAATAGTGGTATGGAGAGAGGGTTGGCCTCCCGTTCTCTCACGTCTTTCCGACATGAACTTGTGTACTCGAATGCATTCTGTTGACGAGATGCTCCCGAGGGTGAAGATGCGATGCAGTGTCTTCGTTGATGCACTTGAAGGTGACTGTTACATCCAAAAGACGGAGTCGAGGGCTTCCGAGGCAGGCGGAAGGTGCCTGTTGCATCCAAAGATAGGGATGCTCGAGCCTCGTTTCCGTTGTGCAGAAAAAGTCGTAGATCGGAATTGCGGTGCTGCGGCTTTGGTAGCTCTTTCTTCCTTTAAAATGGGTATAGCCCATTCTGGTTGTGTTGAAAGCTGCTCCTTTAGCCGTGGTTTCGATCAAGGTCTTCCTTCGCCTTTGGAGGCTCTTTCGAAGCCTCCCCTGGCCACAGATTTGCGGTGCTCTTCTCTTCTTCGGTTCCAGCCAGAGGGTTAAATGCTTCATTAGTCGAAGCATTTATCAGGTGAGCCTGGCTGGAAGAGCGGCATAACTGGTCTGCTGAAGGGATGCACATAACTGGGGATGCATATAACTGAGCTGCTGAAAGGATGCGCCCTGCTGAGTGCGCTTGGCGGGATGTGCCTGGTTGAGGGCGCATGGTGGTTGATACGCCTGACTGGAGGCGCATGGTGGTTACTGGCTGTAGACTTAGGATCCTTTCTTTGTAGAAATTTTCCTTTGTACAATCTTCATTAGATATGTAATAGACTTTTATATGTTAAATAAAAAGTCCTCTTTCAATGTCTATATTTGTTGCTTTTTGCTGTGAAGCACTTTGTCCAAGCTTTGGCACATGTAGTCTGGCGTATAGACTTTCGGGTTCTGAAATTCCATGCTTCTACTTCTTCTAGTGTCTGAATGGTTCTTTCAGACTGGCCGTCTGTTTGGGGGTGGTAGGCGGAGCTAAATTTCAATTGAGTGCCAAGATTTTCTTGCAAGCTTTTCCAGAAGTGTGAAGTGAATCGGGTATCTCTATCCGATACTATACTCACTGGTACTCCATGCTGACTGACAATCTGTTTCATGTACATTTCTGCCAGTACCTCTGTTGACTGTCCAACTCGAAAGGGAAGAAATCGAGCAGACTTTGTAAGTCTATCCACAATGACCCAAATAGCGTTATTACTACTTTGGGTCCTAGGCAGTCCTGTCACAAAATCTATTGTAAGATGCTCCCACTTCCATTCGGGTATGGGCAAAGGCTGAAGAAGTCCTGCTGTCCTTTGATGTTCTGCTTTCACTTGTTGACAGACGAGACACCTGGATACGAATCTGGCGACTTCTCTTTTTATCCCGTGCCACCAAAACGTCTGTTTCAAATCTTTATACATTTTAGTGCTGCCCGGATGAATAGAATATTGTGAGTTATGGGCTTCTGTCATGACCTCTGTTCTTAAATCTCCACTGGGCACACATAATCGATCTCCGAATCTTAGCGATCCGTCCGGATGCTTTCTTATCCCGGTTTGGAGCCCTGCTTCTGTTTGTTTCCAAATTTTCTGAAGTTTTGAATCACTTTGTTGGGCTTCCTTAATTCTATCTATCAAGGAGGATTGCACTTGTAAGTTTTGCCATATCCCTTCAGTTATCGGGCATATTACTTCAATTCCTATTTTCCTCAAATCCTCAAGGATTTCCTTGGATGTATTCAAAAAGAAAGCTTCGGGTCTTCTACTTAAGGCATCGGCCACCTTATTAGCCTTGCCTGGGTGATATGTTAATTCCATATCAAAGTCTTTCAATAGCTCCAACCATCTTCTTTGTCTCATATTGATTTCTTTTTGTGTGAAGACATACTTTAAGCTTTTGTGGTCTGTGTATATTTTGATTCTTTCTCCGTATAAATAGTGTCTACATAATTTGAGTGCGAATACCACCGCTGCAAGTTCCAGATCATGAGTTGGATAATTTCTTACATGTGTCTTTAATTGTCGGGATGCATATGATATGACTCTTCCGTGCTGCATCAGTACACATCCTAGACCCTTTCCTGATGCATCACTATATATCTCATATCCACCCGAACCAGATGGTAATGCCAGTATTGGGGCTGAAATTAATCTTTTCTTTAATTCGTCAAATGCTGCTTGACATTTCTCTGTCCAGTTAAACTTTTCTTCCTTCCGGGTAAGACGGGTTAAAGGTTCTGCAATTCTTGAAAAATTTTCTACGAATCTTCGGTAATAACCAGCCAATCCTAGGAAACTTCCGATTTCTGCTACGAACTTAGGTGTCAGCCAAGACTTAACTGCTTCCACCTTCTTCGGATCTACCGAGATGCCTTCTCCGCTGACGATATGCCCTAGAAATGGTATTTGGTCCAGCCAAAATTCATATTTACTAAGCTTGGCATATAATTGTTCCTCCCGCAGAGTTTGCAATACTATCCTCAAGTGCTTTTCATGCTCCTCTTCATTTTTGGAGTATATAAGAATGTCATCAATGAATACAATCACAAATTTATCCAGATATTGATAAAACACTCGATTTATCAGGTCCATAAATATAGCTGGTGCATTTGTCAACCCGAATGGCATAACTAAGAATTCGTAATGCCCATACCGAGTTCTAAATGCAATCTTTGGAATATCTTTCTTCTTTACCTTCACTTGATGTAGGGATATTTATTTTTGATGGTAACATCATTCAAGGTCCTATAATCAATCACTAGGTGTAGGGTACCATCTTTTTTTTCACAAATAACACTGGTGCACCCCATGGCGAAGCGCTAGGCTGAATAAATCCCTTGGATAATAATTCCTTTATTTGTTTGTTTAACTCCGCCAGCTCCTCCTTATTCATTGGGTATATCTTTTTGGCTATGGGTGCAGCTCCAGGTATTAAGTCTATAGAGAATTCTACAGCTCTATCTGGGGGTAGCCCTGGCAATTCTTCTGGGAATATGTCCTTAAATTCTTCCACTACCCTTGGAAATGATTGCTCTGCCACTCCTTGCAGCAGTACTGGTAATTCAAATTTCTCTAGTTCTTCTGCATTGAATTCATTCTGATCTCTTACAAATTCATAAAATTCTCCGTCAGGAAGTTAAAAGGAAATTTTCCTCTGACCGCAATCTATGTTGGCTAATGTTGCAGTTAGCCAATCCATACCCAATATTATATCATAGTTGTTTGTTGGGAAAACGAGCAACCGAGTACGAAAAGCTTCTCCACCCAATTTTATGGGACATCTACTACATACCCGACTGACTTCTACTACTCCATTACCGGTGAGGACTTTTAGTGATTTAGGCAGCGGTTGGGACTCTATTTCACGTTGTGATATAAAAGAATATGATATAAATGAATGGGTAGCCCCGAAATCAAATAATACTGATACTGGATATGCAAAAATTAAAATAGTACCTGAAATTACTTCTCCAGGAATATTTGTATCTTCAGTTCCCATCACAAATGCTTATCCTTGCTTATTCCTCTTTTTGTTATTATTTTGGGCTTGAGCCGCCCGTTGTGCTTGTTGAAATTGATATGCTTGAGGTGCATAGGGCGGCCTGTGCTGATTTCCATAAGCCATACCTGCTTGTGATGTGGGTGCCTGCATCATAGGTCGAGGTTGGATTCCTAGAACTGGAGGTCGGTATCCTTGATTGAAACTTTGCGTGGTTGCTCTAGTTGCAGGCAACTGAGGGCATTGGTTGGTTGAATGATTTCCTGCTCCACATTTCAAACAAAGCCCAAATCTTTTTCTACATACATTTATCTTGTGGCCTAGTTTGTGGCAGTAATTACAGATAATGGATCTATCTGGGTTGCCATTCTGAGGACGCTTAGGCGGTCCCTGCCAATGATTCTTGTTGGAGGATGCCCCCTCCTCAAAAGTTCTCTTAGGTTGTGAAGACCGAAAAGGTTGTTCTTCCTTTAGGATCCTTTCTTGGTCTCGAGCAGCTTCTGTTGCCTTTGAAAATGTTTGGCACCGATAAGAGGCGACCCTACTTTTTAGTTGGGTTCCAAGTCCTTCTACGAACCTGGATATTTTTGTTTCTTCATCCGCTATCATGTTGGAGGCAAATCGACTAAGCCTGGAAAATTTCGCGACGTACTCATCAACTGTACGTCTCCCTTATTTTAGATAGTTGAATTGTCGTTCTAATTCTATCCGTGCTGATTTAGGATAGAATCTGTCTTCAAATTTCTTCTTGAATTCCGCCCATGACATGTCCTGGTCAGAATCTTCTGGGTACTCGGCACTCCACCAGTATCCGGCCATATCTTCCAGCTGGATGCGGATTGCTGGTACCATATCCTTGGGTTTAACTTTGGCAGCCTTCATCAAACCTTCAATGGTTCTCAGCCATTGACCCGCTTCTATCTCACTTTCAGTTCCTTTAAACTTGGGCGGCCTAAGATCCCTGAACTTTTTTAGGGTTTTATCCTTGGTATTATTAGAATTCTGCATTTGTTCCAGTATTATGGTATTTGTTGCATGGACAGCATTGGCCTATTGACTATTGGATTCCAATAGTTGCTGGAACAAACGGAACATGTCAGCCACGGTTGGCTCAGTTGATGCTTGAGGTGGTGGGTTGTTTGTTTGATCATGATTGTCCATATCCTGAAATAAAGACACAATTCCTCAGGGAATATTCGACTCACAATGTTCATTCTTAACAAAGTGTACAGCAGAGTCATATATTTATACATATTTCATTAAAAATGAGAGTAATACAAAATATGGTTTCTACTCTCAACTTCACATTTGTTTACATTCCTTTCACCTAACCTACTCATGTCACTCCACTTTCCCAAAATGTGACATAGTATCTATCTCTGTCTACCTCTACTTGTATACATATCTGCTGATTTTCAGAATACCATACAGCAGACAAAAAGAGAAGGATTCCTTCTTCACTATACATTCATGGTTAGGTTTTTTTTTATACTATAGCCTCAATGAGGATCCTTTCCTCAGTGAGGATATCAACTTCTGGATGGAGTCTTTCAAAGTCATCTAGTGTACCCTCATATCCATGTAGTCCGATGTAGAAGCGGTTTGGGTCTCGGACATGCAGACAGTAGGTTGTATTTTCATAATATATTTCAGCTCCGTCCTCGATGTCTCTGATAATGGGATGCATGACTGCATAAAATACTTGGTAGACATGGATGTCGTACCAGTCGGGTGCGTTCCACATTAGCCTTGCATAGCGCTGGTATAAGTACAAAGTGTAATCACTCCCATCCCATTCCAAACTTGGCATAAATAGGTCCATACCTACATTCATAATATTCTTAAGAAAAAAAATATTTACCAGGAATATAAAAATATAGGAAAAGCATATTTATTTATTGATAGCACAATATGTTCCTACTACATACATTCATATATTTCATTTCTGCTAAATACATTCATATTCCACCTATATATTGGGGCCTAATACTTATTTTACATTCACACACATCTAATACTTATTTATAAATCTATATTTACACACCATCTTCATTCTGGGGTTTAAATCCACATTCTCCTTATGTTAAGGATCCTTGCCTCTGGGTACGCCTGTTTCCATTCTTCCAAGGTACCGTTACGTTCGTTTTTTGGACCTTCAGAGGGTTCTGCCTTGATCAGTACATAGTAATGTACCGTATTATAATATACTTTTCTTTCATCTACTATATCCGTCACCACTTGGTATTTCAGCTCGTAATGTACCCCATAGGCTTCTATCATTCCTTTTGGTGCTACTTTCCACATCTTCTTCACAAATGCATAATATTCGTCCATGATGTGGCTATCATTATTTAGTCTTGCGAAAGGTGCGAATCGGGGCATGATCTACATCAAGAATTTCTTGAGTCACTATCCATTTACTAGGATTAAATAGTTGGTTAGAAAAGAGGTAATCATCTACTAACTATTGCTATTTCCTTCTCAGATATTCCTAGAGTGTGATTGGGACTCGTAGTGCTCCTTATGATTCTAGAACCTACGTTTTATCCGAACCTATGTCCTATCCTAGATTTTCCATTCTTGCTGACCTGCATGGGCCACCACTTAAAAGATGTGTCACGTCCCGCTTCCCGGATGGAAGGGTGACGTCATAACACATCCCCAGGCTACGCGCTGAAATTCGCGATTGTCGCCCGTAATCATCAGCAGAATGGAAAATACGAGGAATTTTTATGGTATTAAAATATAGTATAGCTGTTATACAGGGAACGTTTCCAACAGTACTATTACAGATTATTACAAAAGTAGATTTACAAAATAACTACGATACTACTGGCCATAACTGTAGGTAGTCCAGACAGTTTACTCCTCGTTGTAGTGCGGCAATACTTCGGCGGAGGCGTCTTCTTCTTCTTCACCTAGTGAACAAATACTAGGTCGTTTAGAAAACGACAAGCAAGTCCTCGGCCAAGAACGGTGAAAGTTAAACAAAAATAAGGAATATGTAGTTTAAAAAAAATGAAACAGGGTATGCCAAATTGCACTGCTATATATATATATATCTATATATATATATATCTGCTTTAGTAAAACATGAATGAAATCAACGTCCTACTCCATAATAAAATTTTAGAGCTTCCCTTGAGCTTTTAGTAGGAATTGCTTTCCTTGAGCAATTAAGGACACTGCCCACCTATAATAGGCAGCGTTGTTTCTGGAGTAAGATTGAAATGAAATGCAGTTTTGAGAACAATACTCTGAATAATCCTCTAAATATTTCCCGTGAACAATCCCGTTAACCTGGGATCAAGCTATGATTTTCGAGCCTCCCTTGGGCTAAAATCATCTATTGATGTTACTGTCAAATAGATGCATTGATTTTCGAGCCTCCCTTGGGCTAGTATACCCTAGTCGAAACTAGATGTACTGATTCACGAGATTTCCGAAATACTGATAAGCTTTTGTTATTTATGTTACGGGATATCTAGGGATATTCAGTTGTTCTCCCCTCCCAAATGCTTTCTTAGATAAGAAATTTTCTAAGAATTTTCGAAAGTCAGAAATTTGTCTATCTCCTAAATTTTTCAAAATTTTGGCGGAGTCTCCTTTGTATTTAGGAGCCCCGAAAATTTACAAGAATATATATATGATAAAAGAAAGATATGGGCTCGCCGACCCCTTCGGTGGAGCAACTCTCAACACCGGAACCACGCAAGCAAATAATTGGGCTCGCCGACCCCTTCGGTGGAGCAACTCTCAACACCGGAACCACGCAAGTAAATAATTGGGCTCGCTGACCCCTTCGATGGAGCAACTCTCAACACCGGATCACGCAGTTATAAAAGAACAGAAGGAACTTGAGACTTTTACCTGAGCAAGCAATGATTACCTTTTCTTTAGCAATTAGTCGGGTCGCGGCTTGCTAATAGTTTTGCAGTTTATCAAAATGAGCAAATATTTATCCAACTATACTAGTTAATATGCAAGACCTTATTCATATATCTATATATGTGTGTGTATATATATATATATATATATATATCATGTAGATAGTATAAAGAAAATCAAATCAAACATAACTCTTCCATATTAATATGTGCATGAAGCAGGAAAATGTAAAAACGAGACTTATTTCTAACTATGAACACACAACATTGAGTACTTAATATTAAGTAGAGAAGCGCAGGGTCCTTGTACTTTTACCTTTCCGGCGTGCGGTCCAATTGTTCAGTTCCAATGTGTATGACAAACTTACCCTTGGAGAGTCCCGTATGTTCATGTGTATTTATTTGTTCATGGCAATTTCAAGTCCAAATAGTTCAGGTCCACAATCAGTTCCTTTAGTTGTGCATACTTACCCGTGATATGTCACAAATAATAGTTCCAGTGCCAAATTTCAATTCCTTTGCCTATGTCTATCAAAATTGAACATTTTCTAGAAATCAGAATTTGCAAAATTTTAAATATCTTAAATTGGGTTAGACGCTACCAATTTTCCAGAATTTGTAATTAAACCATAATTTAGTGAGATTACCCTAACTTACATTCCAAATTATGATCTTTGTGAAATGAAGAAATTTATATCTAACATGAAACTTCAGGTTTATATTATCCTATACAAGTTCCAATTCCTAGTATAAACTTATCATAAAAGAAAATTTGTATGTTCTTAACTTAAAATTCAGAATTTAAATATGAATTCCTAATTATTCAGAATTAACTTGGATAAAAAAAACTTTATTAGAGAAGAAGGAGGAGAAGAGGACTTGCCTTGGATTGGGAATGACCTAGGCTTCTCCACAAACCCTAATTTGAACCCAATAGCAAAATAACAACCCTTATTAGTACTCTAACCTAGTTTGAATTGGAAATATAAGGATTGGGGGAAGAAGATGAGGATTACCTAGGGTTTTCCTTCTTGGAAATTGAAGTGGAAGAGGAAGGAGATGAAGAAGAGGAGGTGGATGAAGTGGTGGTGGTGGCCGACGGTTGCTGGCGGCGGCGGGCGGGCGGCGGCGGCAAGCGGCTGGCGGCGAGCAGGCGACGGCAGCGGCAGCGGGTGGTTGGGGGGGTCGGGTGTGTGTGTGTGTGTGTGTGTGTGTGTATTTTTTTTTGTCTTTCTTTGTGTGTGTGTGGGGGTTATAAAGAGGGAAATGGGGGTTATATAGAGAGAGGGTGCTGGTGGTGTTGGGGTTTTGGGTGTGTGTGTGTTTGTGTGTGGAGGGAAAGAGAATTATATAGAGAGAAAGGGGGTGAGGTGTCCCCTTTCCACACAAGTCCATGGGGACACATGGCCCCTTGGGATTTATGGTTGTAGGGACACTTGGTCCTACCTAGGGTTAGGGTTAGGGCAAGACATGGAAATAGAAATAAATACCATAATAATAATAATAATAATAGCAATAATAATAATAATAATAATAATAATAATAATAATAATAATAATAATAATAATAATAAAACTAAGAGTATGACAAAATGCGATAGTGAATCCTTCCATGAAGGTCATCTAATGAGACCTATATAGCAACCTTAACTACCCAAATGTTAATTTAAATTAGCGACTCCTAGTCCTAACCATTCTCTTAAAATTGATTTACTCCTAGTTGTGAATTAGCATTTCCTAGTCGCAGGCTCACAGTAGTACGACTAATATGGTACTACCACGAGTTTGCACAATTCGCGAAAACTGACCTGTATGGGCCACCACAAAAACTTGTCACGATCCGCATCCACTTTTCGGATACGAGACGTGTCCAAGCCAGTCTACGCCGCAGAGTCGACGGTAGAACGCTGTCACGGCCAAGGTGCTTAAAATCACAAAAATATACATTCATTGCTCATTCACATAATTAAATCGACAAGGTTTCACAACTTCACATTTGCTAGAAAATACAATATCTCACAAATAGAGAAAAGATGACTAATTCAACTATCTAGGTCGACCTCAGCAAACCCATGCCTTACCAATGCTAAGACTGATCGTGGCTAAACCTGAAAAATGTTTTCCAGTCATGAATGGAACGAGTACATTCTCACAACAGAATCAATAAATGACGAAATCCATAAATCTATAATAATACTGAGATACATGATAAATGAATAAACTGGGAATCATCGTAGGAATCGTGCGAGTAAAATCAGGAAGACATGGTACACAAGACAAGCAATGATAAGAAACTGTAATGTAGCAAGACTATATCTAACAAGTGATTTGAATTACACTTTCAATATGTAAACGGCTAAGGGGTAAATTCGGCACCCCGTACGCGAGTTGTGCGACTGCTATTAGGCAAGAATAGACATTTTGGAATATTTTTGGTTATGTTTACATGTCTACTAATGTACTTTTCCGTCCGGCTAGTACCCATGGATTCAAACAGGTCATGAACACGAAAATATATTGGTCACGAACAACATGCAAGAATCCATAACTACTATCTTATGTGACAAGCGTATCAAGAATCAACATGATATCAATGTAAAGCATTATTAAATACAGGAAGTGTAGAGATAATCAAATACAAAAACTATCAGATATGTACTCGCCTGAGGTCCTGTGCTGGTGAAACCGATAGTACTATACCACTCAATGAGCCACCAGTCAACACATAAAAAAGTCTCCAGATGTTGAAATAAATATTACCAACGTTTTCGAAAGTCAAATTAGCTGGGATTGCCTGTCCTTAAGTCCAATTCTGGACATAAGGGCAAAACGGTAATTTTGGGTCAAAACAGTATCCGCCGTTGGACCCGCTTTGCACTTAAAAGCGTGCCAAATTCTAAGGTCTCTAAAGTCATCAAACTATATGTCTACAGGTCCAGTTTTCCGATACGAACCCAACCGTATGTCCAAAGTTGGATTCCGACGGGCCGTGCATAAAATCGCCCGTTGAGTCGGATCGTGGGGCCTACAAAACGGTGATCCGGTCAACTGTCTCAGAATCGGACCAAACTTGGCATACAGGATCAGAAAAATGATACGGTCCTGTTGGCGTAAGTTTTGTTTCGATCTGACGAGCGTGCACAAAGTAATTAAGAAATTCGCAAAGGGGGCGATACGGTAAATTTCGACGGATACGTATCAAATTTGTCGCGCACACGCAACCAATTTAGATTTCGTCAAAGCTCACACGTCCACGAAACCATTACTCACCTTTCGATGCATTCGGTTCGCGACCACGTCGCCCGGATTGGCGGTACGTACGTGGTATCGGGAGTTTTTCTCGAATTTTTAAAACATATTTCATAGATTTTTCTTCAATTTCAAATCGATTTAACTTTGATATAAAATAGATAAAATCAGAATCTAAAAGAACTGTTTAGAAGCCGTATAGGTTGTTGTTAAACGTATTCAAACACTTTACTAAAACAATCGATGGACCGGCAAATAATCGCCTTCCAAAATAGGGTCGGGGAATAGCGTTCTGTTTCGTTTCGAAATAGTTTTTTGTTAACTTTTGAGTTGATTTATCGTGCAACCTTGGGCCTATAAATTCAAAGTAATTGAAAGGATTGGGAGCCGTTTAGGTTGTGCACATACCCGAGAAGACTGTTCGTAAAATGAACAATCTGCGCCAAACAATCGCGGCGCGAAGTTCTGGTCGATGGGTTGCCAATACTGCTGCTGTGCTGCGGCTGTTCTGTCCGCACACGGCCGTCTGCCGCTAGCCGGCGGTGGTTACAGCGCCACACAGCCGCCTGGGCGGCACGTCGGGCCTGGGGTCGAGGTTTGATTAGGGTTTTAGTTTTTTGTTCCTTTGTTTTTTTTTCTTTTTCTTCGATATATACTATACCGAGGGTCGGGTTGCAATGGGGGAGTTCGGCCAGGGCTGGGTTTCCCTTCTGTTCGGGTGGGCTCGGGTTGCACTGTGCGGGCTTGGGGTTGCTTGGGTTGGGACCTGGGTTTGGGATTGCTCTTCTTTTTTTTCTTTGTCTTCTATTCATTATATATATACAGATACATTATATATGTACAACCATTTATACTCTAACTGCATGTGTATATATATATATATATATATATATATATATATATATATATTTTATATATATATATATATTTTATATATATATATATATATATATATATATATATATATATATATATATATATATATATATATATATATATATATATATATATATATATATATATATATATATATATATTGTATGGTATATATATATATATATATATATAATATATATACCATACAATATATATATATATATATATATATATATATATATATATATATATATATATATATATATATATATATATAATATACCATACAATATATATATATATATATATATATATATATATATATATATATATATATATATATATATATATATATATATATATATATATATTGTATGTATACATATTATATTTATATATATATATATATATATATATATATATATATATATATATATATATAATATGCATATATTATATTTATATAAAAAGAAACTACCAAACGAGCAAATATACATATACACTCTTTTAGTTACATATAAGAGATATTTATGAAATTTATATAATTAAAATATGTTAATATTCTTATAGTGCCTAATACCTGTATGCTGTAAATATACGTACATATATATTTACAAATATATATAACCTAACAATTCTTAAAAATCTCAAAGACATCTCTGGGGCATGTTACCATATACTCAGGAACCAATTATCAATCTCTATATAAATACACATATACTATATACAATACCCATTTATATAAAATTCCCTATTTATTTATTAAAATAGATACACTAACTAAATCTCACTCATAATTATTTATATGGACCTCTGTGGATGTTCTACATGCCTACATGGGCTGGGGCTTGGTTTGGGTTCAGTCTGGGCCAATTTGGTACAACCGGGTCTCGTAAAATCATTTCTATTAATAAATAACTAATTAAAATTATTTATAGAGGTTTACTTGTAATTTGGCCTGGTTTTTCTAGTTGGGACACACTTATGACTGGGGCTTCCTTAGCATGGCTAATACACTAGTCAAAGCACGCGACTAGACTATCCGTGCCATGATTCTTGGTCATCTTGTACTCCAAATTTAATCGTGACTAAAGACATCTACCGTAATAATTAACTAATTAATTATTTATAAAAATTCTAAAAAACACCCTTTAAATCAAATATATAATTAAAAAAAGTATTTCAAAAAAATTTCCAGGAAGGGGAGCTACAACGAGAGCGAGTGGTAAGAGAATAACTTTCGAGTTGTGTCATTGGATTTGGATTCACATAGCAATTAAGCTTTGCGTGAATCGAACTTGTATTCTATGTTGCAAGATGGACAAGTTGAGGATTTGGCTAGGAATTTCCTACTCGATAGGGATTGAACATAAGATGCATCGTAGAGACCTTTGTGTCAAAGCGATTATTGCCTTTGAGCATCGTCAACTCAAATTAAACTTTTGTGTCGGATAGATTGTGGCCTTTGTGCAACGTCAATTTAAAAGTTGCGTCGAAAAAAGTTAAGCACGATGTCAGGATAAATTGCCTAGCGTAGGGTAGTCCCAGATGTTGATACAATTGCAAGTCAATAATGAAAATCGTATCGAGATGAGTTACAAAGTGAGACTTTAAAAATAGTTGGACATCGACTTCGAATGCAAGGTAATGCAAAGACTTGTTGCGATTGGATGCGTGATGGCTTAACGCAATATGTAGAATTGATAGTCAGTGCAAAACATCGAAAAATACAATTTTGAATCACGTCGCGTGCCGTGACTGGGTTGGATAATCACATATGTATCGAATATGCATACACGATAGAATTGTGAGAACAGTCGCTAGACATTAAGTTCGATCGAGAGTACAAGATGATAAGTATTTGAGGATTGAAAATTTACCTGTTAGCTTTGTTCCAATTTTCTACCACTGGACGACTGAAATACATATATTTTTAGAACGCCTGAAATATGTGTACGATCCAAACCAAGTTGTATGCTGAATTCAAATCAAGCTACAGGAAAGACTATGGTGTGTTAATGAAAGCTTGTACGAATGTTTGAAATAGAACAACGATAGTGAGACGATATCGTAAAATGATCAAGAGAAATATTTGGATTGAGTGTTGGTTTCGGTTTGAGGACGAACCTTATTTTGAGTGGTATATTATGTAATGCCCTACTCTGCACGGTGTATTATGTTGAGTTGGTAACTCGAAGAGTTACGTTGACCCGAGGAATGCATCGAGTTGGATCGATGTAAGAGTTACGTTGGCCGAAAGAGAAAGCATTGAGTCGGTCGAAGATCCAATAAATTGAATCGATGCAAAGCATAAGTCCGATTCGGATAAGTATTGATTTTAGTTGGTTTCATATGCAGGCTAAGCTTACGCTGAATTATAAGAGGTCGATCTTGTACCTTATTTACAACGGTATCCGTAGAAACAAAGCACCGTCTTGCAACGGACTGAGGCATGGACACGGTAGGCTGAATCAGATGAGTAGTTTAATGGAGCACGAAGTACTCTAATGGCCAAGTCAGAAGATTTGGCCATACAACTGTTATAAAATTGAGCCGCATCAGCTCGACGTAATGACAAGGCGAGTTGGCATAAGGTGGGAGGACTTTGACTCTTCTTTCCTACTCCGTCATGCCTAATTAAAATGTACCGTTGTATGCTAAGTTAATCTATCGAGTCCACAGGCGTGGCTCGATTGAGAGAGATCACAGTGCGTGTTAAACGCTAAGATAGAGTAATTGAAATAAAACGTGCATTAAATGTACGAGTCGCCAATAAACATCAAAATACCACAACGACGAGCGCCTTGGTGTGCAAGACATAAGAACATGGGATAACTTTATCGACGAGTGCCTCAGTGCACGAGTCATTCGTGCCTATAAATTATAAGGCTAGAACATTGAAAGACTATATCGATGCGAATGCCTTAGTATACGAGTTGTAGAACATTGAATACTCTATCGAGGCGTGCCTCAAGTGCACGAGTCGGAGGGAATGAACATAAGTCTAGCACATTGAAAGATCGTGTTGGGCATGCATCAAATGCACAAATTGCGTATCATTGAACGTTAAGTCATAGAACATCGAAAGACATACTTCATGTGCGAAGTAAGCAGTTATGGCACAAATGCCACGGAACTGCCAAATGTTTAGTTTGCCACCTTGGAAATATTTGGGACCTTCGGGTTGTTCATTAGACATTGAATCGAGGCAAAGAAACATTGAAAAAAAAGAGTGAGAACATTGGAAGAAAGAAGAGAAATACAAGATGATATAAAAAATATAAATGATGCAAAGCCTGAGTTTCAGACTCAGAATATGTTTGGGTGTATGAGTACATATGTATTGCATGATCAAATGACTTTGAATATAGCCCGTGCACGGGTTTGTTTCCTCGAACATGATCGTCGGGGCGCCGAGACTGTTCGGCCTAGGAGGAATGGTTATCGTGCCAATGGGGCACGGGGCATTGCGGGAACTTCAGTAAGGATCGTAACCTAGGCTGAATGGGTGGCATCGTAATACCATTTGAGAAAGATACTCTATTCTGACATAATGAATGTCAGTAATATTCATATAGATAGGGGCCGGTGGGATGAAAGTGCAGACACACAAAGATCCTGGACAACGATAACTTATAACATGACGGGGAAAGATGTTAGACGTATTCACCTTGTGTTGGTGCATAGGTGAGTGCATCAATGTTGGTAAGAAGTCGCCACAAAATAATACGAGATTACTATATATTGCCTGCTTGCCTATGCGAATAATGATAACATGCTTGCCATGAAATACATGCTTTACAGCTTACAATATACCATGAAATCGATCCTAAGGCATAGATGGAAATATCACAAGTTAAGCTGCATGATTCATATAATTACTTAATCGGTTTAGTAAAGTGGGTCGTATAATACGCGAAAGGATTAGTACTGATCTCCCACCAGATTGCTTACAGGATGCAGTGGATTAGATCGCTCGCGGTGAAGCTTCGCTTGAACGCATTGAGGTATAGAATGCCATAGCATTTTGAGGCATACAATCACATTGAAGCTTGGACTTACAACGGGATGACGCAGCCAAGATATAGAAGACATAATGTATGGAACGATGAAATCCTTTGTGGGCAAGAGAGAACTTAAGTGTTGTAGGCCAATCAGGCAATTTCTTTTGGGCTATTGAAAATGTTTATAATTTTGCTGCTTATTGAATAAAGAGAATTATTTTTTATACTCTGTGTAACTGTAATGTGACTCTGTTTCTATCACTGCTAACATTGAATTAAGATAACCATTTTAAGAACGTATCATCTTGCCTTGTACGAGTACAACTCCAGACTCGTACGACATCACACCCCCGCGAGGACGATCAATTAGGTGAAATCGATGCGAGGACGAGCGATTTTCCAGGTTGAGGCATGGCAAAGTGGTATCAGAGCTCTAGGTTCAATTTTCTTAGGATGCTTGCTTCGTTTCAAATCCAAAGGTTGCCTACCACGACCAAACGACTCTCGACTCTACTCGATTTCGCTTGCTTCAGAGTCAGAAAGTTATTTCGTCACAGCAACTTTGGACGCATTTTTTGGACAATCTAACTGTTGGATCTTTAAACGGTTTCTTCTATTTGTATCTCGGTATATACCTCTTCAACCTTCTAAAACTTGAACGTTAATTTGATTGTTTGATAGATAAAACTGGCCACCAAGTTGGACGTTTAAAACACGTTTATTTTTTTACAGTGAGCCAACTTCACATATTTGTTTCTCCCTCATTGAAGTTCCGTTTGATAAACCACCAAATCTATTGCATAGCAGGTATATGCAACTTTGAGATATAATTTTTTTTAGTTCAATTGGATATCGTTTGGCTGGTTGAACTGGACATCAAAGTTGGTCGTTCGAAATTCTTATTTTCAACATGTAAAATTATGATTTTGAATCCGGGACATTGGATTCCAAATCTGACACCACCACTGGACTCATGGCGTCATTCTGGACAAGATTGATATATAATTTGTCAAATTTGGACAACCTTTATTTTAGCACATTTTTTTGGTACAAAGCGGATCTAACAGCCGACGATGATATCGTTTTGACCCAAAATTATTATTTTGATCATGTGTTCAAAATTGGACTTATGGGTAGCCAAACTTAGCTATTTCTTTTATTTTGGGACTAATGTTGATGTCCATTTCAGCATCCGGAGTGGTTTACGGAAGATCCACTTATGTTGTTTCCATTGGATTGGCGATTTCGTCGCGAACTGTCATCTAGTCATCGTACAACCTCTAGGCAAGTGTACCTTGCTAATGTTACATTTCATGTTTCTTTCCTTTATTGTTGTTTATTATCATTTAGGACATAGAAATAGTCAATAATTTGCGTCCGTATTATATTCGGGTGCCGATGATATCTTGTAGTCATCGAGTATCGATACTAGGCCTTATGTGTACTTTATTTATGTTTTATTGACACGATAGACCACAAGACATCGACACAATTCATGATATAAATTTTACATGAGTATTCGTGGTTATGGACTTCGTGATAGGATACTAGATTGATACTTGCACTTTTGACTTATTATACTTGACTTGACTTAAGTTGCTAGTTCTTGACATGGGGTGGGGAGAACATTACCGCAATATCGGACTGTATATGTATATTCATCTACTCATATATCCTCGTTTTCATACATGGGACTTGGCTATTATTCTACTAGTTTAGCCTTGTGTTCCATATAGGGACTTGGATAGTATTCTACTAGTATACCTTTGTCTCTGTAACAGAGCTTGGCTGGTTATATACTTTATCTACTTGTATGCCCATGGTTCCATGACACGGTGCCTTAGGGCAATAGCCTGCTGAGGAGCTTGTGATCCTCCGTGGCTGAAGCCTGATATTCGAAAAAATGTTCTCATGTGCATATAACTTAGACTAGTTAGAGTAGTTACCCTTTAGTTTATATTTTCTTTATTGTTACATTGGCATATTTTCTGTACCTTTCTATATCCCCTAAGGACTTGGTGATCTCTCCAGATAGTTGGTCATACAAAAATAATCAGCTGAACATGGAGGTATTGATGTATCTGACTCAGGTATTTTATCATGCTCTTATATTTATTCATTATTTATATTATGCTAATTTGTCTTGTTTCATTTACCTATACTGTTTTTCGGGTCTAATTGAACATGTATGTTATTGGATTGCAGACCATAACATATTTTATTCCTTCTTGATATTACTTACTGTAACCCATGTTTTCAAAATCTCAATTTATTTTAATATTTTATTATTTTGGAATATTTATTATTCTTTGGAATATTATTCCTCCCAATAGTTTATATACATTGTGTATAATCCAGTCCATTATTTAGTGGCCATCTATTTTTAGTTATACTTCCTTTTAACCCAACCATCAATTGGGCCAAAGGCCACAATATGTTATATAATTTTCCCCACAGACCTTTCTATTAAACCAAGCCCAACCAGCTAATTCTTATTGGGCCAAGCCTTTATTAAACCACAAAGGCTTTAGTCATGACTATTGATGCCGGGGCAAACCCCATAAGCCTTGCGAACCGACACATTAAGACTTAAAACCATCACCTTTGCCTTTTCTCTTTCAGATCTGAACCAAACCCATTTCGAATTTCCCTCTGCTTCTTCTTCTTCCCAGATGAGTAGCCGAGCGACCGCAGAGAGTAGCAGGGCTCCGACTACATCACCGATGAGCGGCCCTCTGTCCGATACGTCTTTCCCACCGACTTAGGTGGGGCCGATCACCACCGTCCGCCATTATCGACCTAAATTTCCTCTGATCATCACCGTCTGACTATAACGGCTGCCTCTTCTTATCTATAAATAGACCCACATCCCTCCTCATTCTCCATCTAGACCTCTTATTCATCTTTCTTCTTCCTGGCGATTGAAGCTCCGACAATAGAGATCCTCGCTCCTCCACTGCTTCATAGTACTTCCTCGCCATGCATTCGTCGAGACGCCATCGAAGTGTTCCAAGATTCCTTTCCAATGGTCCCTTCATTGAAGCTCTGATCGATTGAGATCAATCGAAGCCTTCATCATCAATGAGTCGTCTCCTGGCTTCATTTCTCTTCTCCTTCCTTATTCTCTTTTTCTTACGAATGGATTGAATCTCGACAGCTCCATCTATTGATTGAGTGATGGTGATCGAATTACGAGTTTTTGCTGAGGTGCAGAATTTGCCACGAGACTACAATTAATTCTTCAATTTGGTAAGAATTTGAATCATGTAAACCATGTTTCTCTCTATGGTGATTCTTGATCGAATTTTGGTGTGGCAGTGGTGATTTGATCATTGGAGCTTCGTTTTCCGGGAGATTTCGATCTGAGATCGATTGTGAGTGGTTTTCCCTGTTGAAACTAATTTATTCTCTTTCAAAGTTTTCAAACGAATTCGAATAATTAAGTCCCCTGTTCTTGCCTGTTATCCATTCGATGAAATGCTTGAGTTAGCTTCTCGTCTGACCGGACGCAAGATCGAACACGAAAGACACTGATACTTGGACTCAATTGGCTCAAGTATATTCCTAAATTCGAATTGTCTATTTTGGGAGTTGAACACTCGATGACACCATTGGTTAGTAGGATACAAACACTGGTGTCTGGCGTGTGTCTAGTGAGGTTTTTGTGTTGTGTCCAGTCTCTGATTGGACACAGAAGATTGTGCACCCCTCTGTGTCGAACTGACACTATTAGATGTCTTGACTATATGCCGTGTATTGGAGGTTGAGTTTGAGAAGTTCAGTTGGGGAGTAGCCATTGAGAAGTTCATATGTGGACTGGTTGAGTTCTGTTGAAGAGCAGGTTTGAATTGGGTAGCCGTTAGACTAGGGTTTAATTTGAAGTTTGATTGGTAATGTTTGCTGTGTTATTTATGAGCCAACGGTATTGGGCCAGGGTTGGTTGGAAGAACTGTTACTGGGCTGGGATTTGGTTCTCTGAGGTTGCCTAGCCATTGTATTGATTAATGTTAGATGTGTTTGAGTTTTAAGTATAGGAGAAATAAGTGTTGGCTGTAACTGGATTTTCGAGTTAGACATAAGCATACTGGGTATATGGTTTGGATTGGGCTTCTAAGCCTTGTTCTTTGTGTGTTTATAGAGTTGATCTATTGGGCCAGGACAGCAGGCAGGTCCAACTATTAGATTTTAATCATATGTTAACAAGAAGTATGTATGGTGCTAGGAGTTTCATTATTAAGGGTGATGATTGATAGTGGTAATTATTGAATTTAAGGCTAGTTAGGAATTAGAGATTTGTGGAAATATTTCTAAAATCTATTTCCCTATTTTAGGTGATTAGAAGACATTGCCAATTCTCGGAAAGAAGGCAAGTACATGTATTTCGATTTTACTGCCACGTTGCATGCATGAGCACATACACTTGTCATCATGATACTTGCTTACCAGCTTTACTTGCTTGTATTGTTTTTCGTGTTGGACCAGAGACATTCTAAGACATGTGATTGACTAATATTAGACAACTCGTGCCTGATAGCATATTCTTATATGCCTGATGTCCATTACATGCGTGACTGATAGCATTGTCATCAGACATGCCTGATTATTGCGTGACTGATAGCATTGTTATTAGACATGCCTGATTCTTACATGACTTATAGCATATTTATATGCCTGATACATACTAGTCCCCACATGTTGATGATGTCCAATTACACATGTTTAACGTAACTAGTGCGTACTTTGTTTACTTCTCATATTTACTTGTCTTTCATTTTCTCTGGCTTTACATGTTTTCTTGATATCCTGTTGGTAAGTATTATTGATTTACATTGTGCTTTACTCCTTTCCTGACTGGATCGTTGATTACATGTGAGATTGATCCCTTTGATTGTTATGACCAGCAGAGGGACCTAGTAGCGGAGTTTACTGTGGATATTTCTGAGATGTAGATTGATGTATACGTTTATGATATTTTGTAGTGAGATTGAGGATGTAGCAGACTTAGATAGTCTTTATATTTATCGATTTTGTACCCGAATATTCATGTAGAAGTGTTGTAATAATTTGCATAGTGATCTGTGATGGATAGTAGTAGTTATATCGTGATAGACGCTGTGATGAGTGTACACTGTTATTGATGATGAGTAGACTTGACGGCTGACCACCGCTGTCAATGACAGCGTAGGCCGGGCATGACTCGATTCATGCTCGACTATTCGGGAGTGGGTCGTGACACTTACCCTGTGGATTGAGATAGATATGTGATAGTGAATGAAAGATATAATTAGAACACCAAGACAACTTATTCGTATTCAAGCTGGGCCGGAGTCCTCTTGATATGTAGCTGGCATGTGTACGTTCTTCTAGTCCTACCTATTTTAGGACTAGGACGTTATATGTTTTTGTAGTGGCCCATGCAGGTCAGTAGTCGTTTCGATTACGTTACTGTATCGAGCGGGCCTGCCAATAGGATTAAACCCTTAGGATTCTCAATCCAAAACTGCCTTGATAATTCTCTTAAAAATTTTCTACCATTCTTGAACCTCGAATTTGCACTCAACTATTGTCCTTTGCTTTCTCGTGTCATTGCTTCTCGTCCCTTCCTATTTCAAAGTGACGAATGATCATGCTTTATAGAATTTATCAGTATTCCTTAGGTAGTTGTGTAAATTAGTTTGCTTGTTGAATTTTGGTTACTTGATAGATATGAGGGGATTGGGGATGTCATAGGTTTATAGTGATATTGATTTTTGCAAGTGGACAAGGGTTATAGAATTTTTTGGCAGCATGTATTTGATGGGGTTGTGTGACCAAAGGTGGGTAGACGTCCTCAAGGCACAATATGATTCATTGGTGGTGCATTAATGATTGAAATGACTGAAGAAGTATTTACGAATTTACAAACTCGAGATAGAGAAGATTGGATATAATTTCAACTTCAAGGATGTTCATATAAGATATAACCTTGTGTTTATGAATTTTTTTAGGTAGATAGAAGTTCTGTTGAAAGTCAAATTAGAAATTTATATTTTAAAGGTACAAAACTTAGATAGTGGTTGAGAAAGACAATCAAGTAAAATAGAATTTAGATATTTTAGTGCATTTGACTTCAAAAAAATTTAGAAGAATATTTATGATCCTTTAGTTAATGTTAATGATAAAAAAAAATTTGAGGATAGGGATTTGACTTAAGGAGAAAAGTGTCTTTAGATTAAATATAAAATTTTGAGGAAAAAAATTGAATTTAAATCTATAGAATTTTAAAATTCAAAATTTGGAAGATGATCTATTGAATAATTGTTGAGTACTAAAATTTTTAGGAGACTAAGGTAATAGTGGACTTGCATTTAAAAAATTTGAGAATTCTAAAGAATAGGTGAAGTTAAATTTTTGAGGATTAGAATGGTTAATGTTTATTATTACTATTTGATTTTAGATTCAATGTTTGAATAAAAATATATTATGACACCTTTGAGAAAATTAGCCAGTAGATTCAAAAGTTAAAGAGGATCAATGATATAGTGGTTAAGGGACTAGTAATTAAGTCCTTGGCTTGAAGGTCAAGGAGGACAACCTTCAACATGGTCGTTGCAAGAAAAGAAAATTGTTTAGTATTGATTATTACTTGAGTTATTAGGAGAGATCGTAGTGACGTAGTGTATCCCTTGAACTATTGTAGTGTATCCCTTGAACTATTCCTAGTTATGTTGGCGTGGTTCTTCGTTAGTAAGCATTATTTTAAATTTTGAGTACAAAATTCTTTTAAGATGTGTAGATTGTAAGTACCCTAATTTTTGAGATTTATTTATTTATTTTATATATGATTTTTATTTATCAAACCATATGTTATTTTAAATATGACTATAGGAATATCTTAACTTAGCTTTGATTTCTAAAGCGTAACATTAGCCAATTTCTCGAAACCAGTTCGTGTTCTAGATGAGTCTACCTTCGTTTTGGCTTACCATGTCCCACTCAAACATGTTTCCTTATACTATATATTTTTAGTACAACTTTAGGGTCAAAATGGTCATTTTTTGTCTTCGTCGTAATTCAAATGTATTTTTTCAATTCCGGTTTGAGGCCCAAACCCGATCCACACTTTTCGATCCAATATATGGTTTTGGTCTATTTTGAGCATACTAGGCACATGCCACTAGTGTGCCACTCAATTGAGTTTCCATGTGCTATTTATTTTCAGATGGCACACGTGACTCAATTAATAGGCTTTCGGAGTGTATTTCGGTATAATAAATCATACCGACTCCAAAATAGATCAACGAGCCTTGGTAGAGCCAAGTTAGGTCGCCATGACCTAGTAGAATTATTTTATAGGATTTTATACAGCCAAATAGGTTTAAATACAATTTTTTATATATATATTATATTTATACCCTTGTTAGCAATCACCCGAATAAAACTCGTATTATACGCGAATTTTTTCGTATCTTTCATAAACGTATAATACTTACGTAATTTTGACAGATACAAATCAGTACATAAATTTTAAGCATGCGAAATTTTAAACGTGTTCTGTATAAATTATTGACAAATTTGGCACAATAAACATGCTGAAAAACTGTTTAATTAACCAAATTTGGCAACATATTTAATAATGTGAAGTTTCTCACCTCAATATTTTTATTTTTTCGAATATTTGACCAAATTTTTGAACGTTTTTTATTTGCACTGAGCCGATTTATACTCGTACTTTTGCCGTCCCGAATTTTTTTCGTTTGCCGAATTGCTAATAAGGATTTATACTAGTCTAATACTATATATATATATATATATATATATATATATATATATATATATATATATATATATAATTTATATGTTATATTGTGTTTATAGAAATTTCATACGTAAAAGGTGTGTATTTTCTACATATATGGGGGTAGTAGAAAATAAATATTGTATGTAAATATAAATATTTTTGTAAATAAATTTAGTATATTATGTTAATTATTAGTATAATAATATATATGGTACATATATATTAATAATATACAGGAATATATATTTATACATATAAAGTACTTTTAGGTACATATATTTCTATATATATTAAACCAAATATATATTAGTGCATATAATATATATATATATATATATATATATATATATATATATATATATATATATATACACACACACACACACACACACACACACACACACACACACACACACACACTCTCTCTCTCTCTCTCTCTTAATTAACCCTAATCATATTAACTAAACCCACATCCCCACATGTTCGGAAACACAACAGCAGAAGAGGCAAGCCACCGCACCACCTCGGCGGCCACGGTGCCGCACCCCATCTCCCAGGTCAATCGCCGGTAGCCACGGCGATGCCAGCACGGAGGCAGCATGCACTGCTATAAACTGTGATGTAGCACCAGGTCCTTAGATGGACGTAACAAGATATAGGAAAAACATGCCATATAAACTGTGATATATAATAGAAAATAAAGGAATGCATGAAATAGGGTGCCTACCAGTTCTACAGTGATAATGCAGTTAAGAACAAACCTTCAACGCATGGACACTCTAGCTACAGGAAACTCGGTATGGTCCCACCAGGATACCAGGGACCTCAAAGCATAACATTCATCGAATGTCATAGGCCAGCAGGATCAGGAATAGGAAAGTGCATATGTGGCCCATATGTTAAGGAACTGTCCTCCCCACCCAATGCCTAGTAGGGTCACATCCATGTCCCATAGGAACCTCTAGTAACTGCCAAGTCCACTAGCATGCAATTCTATTGGTAATTACTCTTAACCGTCGCACGCCTTATACATATCGGTGGCCAGCCGACTACGCGAGTACGTGTCCTACATGTGACTCACAACTCGTGATGATCATGTGTCAAGGCCGTATGAGGTATACTAATACCTCATCATAACTGGGTGGTCATGGCTAAGTTAATGCAAGAGAATAAAACCAAAAGCAGTAAAACGACCGATGGAGTCGCTTGCACCCAAGTGTGACTTGGACGCACAGTGATATAATACTAACAATAGATAATTAATGTTGAATATAAGTAACTAAAAATAAGAATAAGTAAATCACAGAGTAAGGTGGCAAGGTATCTTGCCTGGTGGTGCGGGAATAACAAATCCAGCAATCAGAAGCGTCGGCAAGAAACTCAAAATCCACAAATGGCTCCGGATGCTGAAACAAACATCAAGAACATTTCCGGTGTAAAATATATATCTAGAAAACAAAAGTCAAATTCTGGAACAGGGGCAAAATCGTTATTATAGGTCAAAACGATGTTCGCCGTTAGATCTATTTTGTACCGAAATGCGTGCCAATATCTACGGTCTCTAAAGTCGTCAAACTATATGTCTACAGGTCCGGTTTGAGGAGACAAACCCAACCGTATGTCCAAAGTTGAATTCCGGCAGTCTGTGCACAATTTTGCCCGTTGGAGCGGGTCGCGGGCCCGCCAAAAAGACGTTCTGGTCGACCTTCTCAGAATTGGACCAAACTTGGCACACAAGACCAAAATTTTGATACGGTCCTGCTGGCATAAGTTTCGTCTCGATACGATGAACGTACACGATGTTATGGCAATGTTTGCAAAAGATCGATACGGGGGTATCTTGACAGATACGTACTGATTTTGTCGCGCACTCACAACGAAAATCGAGTTCTGTCAGTTTTCATACGTTGGCATCATTTATACGCGCCTTTCAATGCATATAGTGTGCGACCACGTCGTCCGGTTTGGCGGGACGCACGTTGTATCGGAGAGATTTTAAGTTTTTGAAAACATGTTTTTAACGATTTTCACACAGACCTATCTTGTTGTATAGTCCACTAGAATTAAAAGTAAAAGTAGGGTTTCCATGCTGTTTAGATGGTCTAAAATACTGTTCAATTATATTTTGAAAATCATCCAAAACCTGTCAACTGATGGTCTTCGTAACAGGGCTCCTCGAACAGTTTATAAACTGTCAAGAGGTATTTTATTTTTGATTTTTCACGAATTTTCCTAAGAAATACATAACGAGTTAATCTATACTAATTGAAGGTTTTAGTAGAGGGTTAATCCAGTTTTGCAAAGAAATTTATGGTTCAAAATTTTGTGGAGTATGGACAGAGTTATGTACCTACGAAATTGCCTTTCCAATGCTCTACTTCTGTGGCTACTCTGTCCCGCGCTCGTGCGGCTGCTCTGTCCGGCGTCTCTGCGACGTCGTGGGCGACGCTGCGGTGGCCAGGGGGTGCGTGGGGTGTCGAGGAGGGGTTGGCGTGCTGTAGGGGGTCGAGAGATTAGGGTTTGGATTGAGAATCTCCCTCGAATTGTTTGGGTTTTTAAGGAGGGGGGCTGCGCTATCGGGTTATATGGACATACTGTTCCCGAACGAAAACCGTATTAGAATTCCTTTATTTATCTATTTATTATTATTTATTTCCTTTTTGCTATATCTAGTTATATTTATTTATATTTCTATATAAATACAAATGCACCCAATATCTTCATATAATATCCTCAAAAATCTAATTAAGACTCCATGTTATCCTTATCTAGACTAGAATCCATTTATAGTCATATGTCAATATATATATATATATATATATATATATATATATATATATATATATATATATATATATATATAAAATAAAAATATCTAATAACAATAAATGATCTTTTTTAATAACCACAACATTGACATTAATAATAATAACCTAAAAGCAACCAAAATAATCCTATAATAGTTTTGATGAACAAATCCTACTCACTCTTTATCTGGCTTTAGAAAATCGTACCAATATTGTAATCCGCTATTTAACACTAATGATAGCTATAATGTACATACAGTAAATATTTAGAAAATACTTACAGATTTCTAAAAATAGATACAAAATATTTGCAACTACCAAAATTTGCCTACATGGCCATAATTGGTCTCACTATATGCCTACATAGGCTGGTCTTTGGTTTGGGCCCAGTTCGGACTAATTTGGTTCAGCCGGGTCTCCTAAAAGTCAATAAACTTAATAATAAATACTCAAATTACTTATAGGGGTTAAGTCGGTTTTTCTAGTTAGAACACGCCTATGGTTCGGCCTTCCCTACCATGGCCAAATGTAAGCTCTCTGAAATTTAATTAGATTTAATTAGAATTAATTAGAGTAATCGTATTTAATTAGAAATTTAATATGATTAATTATGATTTTCTAAGTTATTAATAATTTCTCACTTTTATTTTTGATTATTATCGACACGTTACCGTGACTTTTAAATTAGGAGCACAAGGCTGGTCATTTTCTCCAGACCAACTTGTCATGCGCGATCTACTCGAGACGCTCTACACCCATGACCTTCGTGTCCCACTCAGACACACTCTCTTGTGCTTTATTTTTATCATACAACTTTTCGGACAATTGATCCAATCCCGATTTACCCCACCGAGTCACATTTAATTCTAACTTGTATTGGAGACACCAATTTGACCCAAACTGGTCGACTCAAATTATGGACGCGGACCATTTTGAGTCTACTACACGCGTGCCACTTATATCCCATCCAATTTAGTTCCCGTGTACTATTTATTTATCAATGATATTAAATGGCAAATTTAGGTCATTTAATTTTCGGAACCCAATTAAACCCAATTGTGACCCAACCCAACCCAATTGGACAATACACAAACACCCACCATCCTACAAAACATACAACACCAACCAAAATATCCACCATCCTACAAATCCCACAACACCAAACACCCTATAAAACACCACACACAAAACATCCCCTCATCCCACTTCCCAAGAACACACTCTCTCCTCTCACCTTCCCCTCTCACACTCTCTCCTCCCCCCATGTGGCCGGTCACACATACTCCCCCCCCTCTTTTTCAAACTCTTCTCTCTCTCTCAAGTACACTTTTTTTTATAGGAAAACCAACTCACTCTCTCTATTTTCCTTAAAACTATCACAATCACCATCACTCCCACTCTCTCTCTCTCCCCTCACCTCCCCCTCACCCGACAACACCTCCACACTCCCCCCTCTCCATTCGGTCCCCCCTTTTCTTCTTCCTCTTCATCCTCACCTCTCACTCTCACTCTCCCCTTCACTTCAAAACCGACCCCCCTCCTTCCATTTCTTCATCTCCTCTTCATCACTCTTCCACTCCTCCTTCTCCCACACTTCACCACTACACTCCATCACCATAGCCACCCCCACCATAGCCTCCTCCACCTCCTAGTCCGGCCACCACCACAGCCCCCCCTCTAGGCCGACCACCACCACACACCACCACCACTCCTTCATCAACATCTCCATCTCCTTCTCCTTCCTCTCCAACACAACCACCACCACTCACCACCTCCACCACACCCCCTCTCCCCTAGGCCGGCCACCACAGCCCCATGGTCGGAGCACCACCACCCCCTTCACCATCAACTTCACTTCCTCCATGGTAAACTCCTTCCCCCTCCTTAAATATTTAAGTATATATATATATATATATATATATATATATTTTTTTTTTTTTTAAGTATATGTATATATATATGTCTATATATATATATATATATATATATATATATATATATATATATATATATATATATATATATATATATATGTCTATATATATATGTGAATTTATATAGATGTGTAGTAATTTTTAATATTTAGATGTTTGCATGTTGGGATAAATATGTGTAAATGGTTTTGTGAATGGAATGGATATATATGTTCATGCAAATAAATGATTCATGTATATATAGCCTTATATAAAAAATATATATATATATATATATATATATATATATATATATATATATATATATATATATATATATATATATATATATATATATATATATAGCCTTATATATATATACACATGGTTACTAAAATAGATGATTCATATATATAAATATAGATAAAAATGTGAATGTGTGAGTAATGGTGGTGTTTTCATGGTTTATTGCATGTATAATGCAATATAGGGATTTTCATAAACATTGTTGAAAGGAATCCATGCATATACAATATTGTGTATATATATATATATATATATATATATATATATATATATATATATATATATATATATATATATATATATATACATACGTATATTTTTTTTTTTTTTTTTTTTTTTTTTTTTTTTTTTTTTTTTATATATACATACGTATATAGATATACTATCACACATATAAGTGTAACAATGTAGCTTCATACACACAAATTATAATGTATATATATACCCCCCCCCCCTTTCAAATATATATGTAAAAATATACACTTTGTCTCATTATATACATATAGATATAAATATGTGTACTCTTAGCCTCATTATGTATATACGTACATATATAAACTCTTTCAACTATATACGTATGTATTTTATATAAATAAAAAAATAGATATTTGTCTCTATGTACATATATATGTATATGCTCTATGTACACTTATGTACACACATATCATTTTAAATATAGGACTTACGTACATAAATCTCTATACTTGTATATACCCATGCTCTAGGGATACCAGTGAATTATGTAATATAGGATTTGTATTTGTACATTCCTAAGCCTATATATATGTATAAACTTGTCACATGTAGCTTGTGGTTGTGCACCCTTGGATAAATATAACTTAAAATGTGAATGTGGTATCCCGTACGAATAGCATACTTCTACTTTGTGGATAGATGTATGGTCTTGGATGTTCATCGTGAGCCTTGTTGTGTGATTGTAGGTCCTTTGGACGGCGTGATTGAGGCAGACGGGACCGGAGCACTATTTGCACATTGCGGGATTGAAGGCAAGTATACCTTGTCTTGCATCTACTGTCTTTACATATACATTATTATATTCTTGTTAGCATAGACTTGATTAGTAGAGTCCGGGATTTCCCCGGGTATGGTCGATGTGGACATCGACACTAGGACTACCTACTTGGCTTAGTTCTAGATGACGTACCCTTAGCTGCGGAGTTGTTGTTACAACTCCCTAGACCATGACACGTGTTACGACACGGCACTGAGTGAGATCAGATCATGGCACGCGCTGTCGCTCTCGACTGGCCATCAGTGCGAGTGGCTCGTGTGACGGCACATATAGGGTAGTGATCGTCCTAGATAGCTGACTCTTCATAGAGAGTAGATGTTGGGTCGTGGATGCGACTTATACATCACGGGACGGGAAAGACAACCAGTAGGCATATGGGACAGACAGTTACATTATTTTATGTTAGCCTCAGGGATGGCCGTTGTTGGCATGGGCCCTTACTAGTAGGTACATCTCCGGCAGCGGCCACTAGCTGCGCGCTAGGTTCGGTCGGGAGGACGCTAGTATTGAGCTAATCGGCTCGTGATCCGACGCTCGGCCCGTGTTCCGACGTAAATCCTTCGGCTCGTGATCCGACGTCGGCCTGTGCTTCGACGACATTATTTTCACCTACCCATACGTTCCAAAGTTGTCTTTGTATGCATTCACTTAGATTGGTTAGCACACCCGTTATGTTAGATCAGTATTTACTTTATGGCATGTCCCTATTTGTATCTTGCTATGTCCCCTGAGGACCTGGTTCTTTTCCAGATCCCGACGAGCACACATACTCGACGATATACGGTGCCGGAGCTGAGGCGGGAGACTTTGGCGAGGACTACGAGGTCTACCCCGAGGAGTTCCCTTGACCTCGGTATGCTGCTACTTGGGCTGAGAGTTTCATATCTAGTTAGCTGATACTCTTAGCTAGTTATCTTCATTTCATGTACTTTTATTTTGATGTACCGTGGGATTGTTTCCACCAGACCTGTATTTTCTTTCAGTTGTATTTGGATATTCAGACTACTCTGTGTTTATATTCAGCACTTTCTTTCTATGTCATTTGTGGATGAGATTTAGATATTGCCTGTGTTTGGTTAGTTTCTTTTACAGCGTAGTACGCCTAAGTGATTCCATTAAATTGGGTAGCTCACTCTAGGTCGTATCAGCTGGCCAGGTTAGGCCCTAATTCCATACATTTGGGAGTGGGGCGTGACATGGTTTTAGTGGTGGCCCATGCAGGTCTATGTTCATCGCTTAGGGTAAAACCGACGCGAGCCTGCAATTAGAACTATGAAATGTAGGATATCATCCATAATTTGATTATCGCCTTGACTTCCGCTTCTTAAATCTTAAGATTGAAATTTAGCATCCTGCTTGTTTTCTGCACCTATCTTATGGAAGTTTTGTCTCTTTCAGAGAGATGCATTTGTACGATAGACGCGCGACTTATGGCGTTGCCCAGGCATCCGACACCTCGCCCAGCGATGATAGGACTCCAGATCCTACGGACACTCAGACTTTCGGACGAGTTCAGGCCGTCTCGATGACTCCATCCATCCATGCGGGGTTTGCACCACAGCCGGCACCCATGCACCAGGAGGGCCAGACATCACAGACGCCGATGCGTCAGGAGGAGAACCCTTTGCCACCACCACCTCCTTTCCCTCCCCAGATGCCGCAGGGAGCGTACCAGCAGCAGATGCCCTATGCACCCCATCCTCCCCAGATGCCGCAGGGAGCGTACCAGCAGCAGGTGCCCTATGCACCCTATCCTCCCCAGATGCCGCAGGGAGCGTACCAGCAGCAGGTGCCCTATGCACCCCATCCTCCCCAGATGCCGCATGGAGCATACCCGTAGTAGATGCCGTATGCACCTATCCCGCCACAGATGCCACAGACGGAGGGACAGCCCCAGATGTTCCAGTTTTTCCAGATGATGATGCAGCAGCAATGGCAGCAGACGGAGGCCATGAGGCAGACTCTGATGACTGCCTTGGAGAGGGTGACGACACCAGCACCGGTGCCACCACCAGCCCCAGCACCAGTCCAGCAGGTGGGCACCGTTTGGAGGTACTGTCAGATGAACCCGAAGTCCTTCAAGGGGAACGAGAGCCCGGAGGAGATATCAGACTGGATAGCCAGCACACAGAAGAACTTGGAGGCTTCGCAGCTACCTGCTGACTTGTGGATGACTGCCGTGAGGACTCAGATGGAGGGGAATGCCCATCATTAGTGGGAATCGAAGGAGCGTGAAGTCGACAAGAACAAGACTTGGGAGCAGTTTCTGGAGTACTTTGAGGCGAAGTACTTCCCAGCTACCGTCCGAGATGCTCTCTACGATCAGTTCCTCCACCTCAAGCAGGGGAATATGACCATAGACGAGTATGATGCAGAGTTCAGTCGTCTCAGCCGGTTCGGCACACTACTGCTACCAGACGAGAGGGAGAAGGCCCGGAGGTTCCATCATGGCCTGACGAAGGAGCTTCAGAGGTATACGAGCGTACAGTCGAGGACTACCTACGAGGAGGTGCTAGTCGAGGCCAGAGTCCAGGAAGCTATCAACCGGGATCCATTGAGCGCGAGGCGCCCTACTCAGACAGCTGCACCAGCCAGAGTTCAGACTGGAGGCCCGACCAGACGCCCGGGGACCCACCATCAGCAGCAGAGAGCCGCACCGTACCAGCAAAGGGAGCTTCCGACTTGTCACCACTGTGGCAAGAGGGGACACTTTCAGAGGGAGTGCAGGAAGAGGCTCAACCAGTGCCTGAGGTGCGGATCGGGACAGCATCAGGCCATGGATTGCCCACAACGCAATGACAGAGCTCAGCAGTTGGCCCCCAGGCCAGCTCCTCCAGGACCCAGGCCACCAGCACAGGCGACTGCAGCCCAGCGAGCGCCAGGATATCAGCGGGGACCACTACCCCCACAGGAGACGCAGTACCGTCAGCAGACAGAGGCACAGAGGAGAGGGCAGATCTTTGCTATAGCACAGGAGCAGGAGGAGCCAGAGGGAGTGGCGATCACAGGTACTATCTTAGTTGCATCCTTGCCTGCTGTTGCACTGTTCGATTCCGGAGCCACTATGTCTTTCATATCTAGTAGTTTCGTAGCTATGCACAAAGTAGCCACCTCGCCCTTACCCAAGAGTTGGAGGATTCTTACGGGTGGAGGGATCGTCCCAGTCACTAGCACGTGTAGGACGTGCTCTGTGGTTGTATGTGTGTCACGCCCCAGAACCAGAATACTGGAGAACGGGGGCAGACATAGCCAGCTACGTATATTGAAATGGATTCCATCTCGCTATACGGTCACGGCTGTCTAGATACATGAGGGTTTACTACAAACCAACAGTCTCTTAAGGTCATGAACAAGCCTAGTGTCTCAATCACAAGCAAGTAAGTAAGTGTTACAAGATGTATGATCATTAAATATACAATAATAAGGCGTCCCAAATATTATATATTTAGCTGATCATGAAGCTAGTCGTTACAAAATGTGAGGACTAGCAAGAGTTTAGTCATACATGATCAACCCTAGGATCTGTCAATCATGTTACAGCCCGTAGGCAGACAGTAAGTAAGTGCAATCGAGTTAAACAGGTGCTCGTCGGCTAAACGCCTCAAAAGAATATTTTTTTTTACAATAAAGTGGGAGAGCAAAAATAAACCCACTCGTTGCCCGGGTTACGTCTGGTGTTCACCATCGGGCTGGAAAATCGGTAGATCCTCTGGAGCTGCTCCGAAATCTGGCCATACAAAACCAGCTGGGTCAGATCCCAGAAAGAGCAAGTGCCACAAAGGAAGCTTCACTTAGGAACTAAAACCAGCAATCAGCACAAGATATAAATAAAAGTAAGAACTGGAAATTAAGGAAATACATCAGGATGATATACGACGAGATAACCATGGAACTATTCAGATAACCAGGTTACAACCCGTAAACCAAACAAGGACCGGGGTTGTAACCCTTCGTCTGAACGGAGCTTGGTTTCTCACCATTTATCGGTAAAATAAATACAAGCATTCTGGTCATTCAATAATCTGGAACAGGATCAGGACAAGACTAGACTGGTTAGACTCCATCCAATCATTTCACGGCCAAGCAAGAACTACGGCTTGATACTTTAACTAACTAGGGTTGTCACAAGCCTAATTACTAACAAGATGCAGTGAGATTATTCCACAGCCACAAGCCCTGTAGACCATCCAGGTTACCCAGGTCGAAATTAGGGGTTGAATTCAGGTGGGTACACCGTCCAGGAAACGCATGTACCCTTAAGTGGCTTGAAAGGTGCAACACATGACAGTGTGCTGAAAATGTGCCCTACTCGACGGCAGGCTACAGATCCCAGGCGTGCCCAGGTAACGGGATTGCCTGTAGCTGGGGAAATCTCTTCATGACTAATGTATTAATCTAGTTATTAACCTTAGTTCATTTCAATAGGTACTCCTGACCGTGGTACTCAGGAGTCCCTCCCTAGACATGATGCAAGACAGGACTGGTTTATTTGTACAAGCACAATCGCCCACGGTGTCCATGTAATTTATACAGGTCATGTCATGTCAGGTAGCCGTCGCAACAGCTTCTCAAGATATATCATGTCAGGTTATCATGTCAAGTGTACTTGTCAGGAGTGCGCCACGACGGGCCACTATCATGTCATGTCAGGTTTTCTTGTCAAGGGTGCACCACTACGGGTCACTATCAGGTCATGTCAGGGCGCATTTTCATACATATTAAACAAATCCATGATTATCAAGTTCACGACAAAAGGCGTAAGGATATAAAATGGACATAAAATATCTAATAAAATATCAATATTCAGGGCTATAGAAGAGCCATGCGGCTAAAGCATATGCGGTCAGGAAAGGGTAGAATCATGCGGCCCAATTAGGAGGGCGCATGCGGCCAGGGTCACTGAATCACATGTGGCCAAGACAAGGGGGGCACATGCAGCTGGAAGTGCAAGGGCGCATGCGGCTCCAAGACGTTGGGCCTCATGCGGCCAGCAGAAGTGTGGAGTTCATACGACTGGGTATAGAAGGAGGCGCATTGCGGTTAAGTCAACATGGCTGCTTATGCGGCTGAGAGTGAAAGGTACATATGCGGCTGAAGGGGCAGGAACCTATGCGGCTGGGAGTAGGACTAGCTCCCCATGCGGCAAGCAGGAAGGAAGGCTCCATGCGGCCAGGATGAATTGGACTCATGCGGCTCTCGGGGTAGGGGCACATGCGGCTAGCGGGGAACCAAGCCTATGCGGTCCGCAAGTACTAGAGTTCATGCGGCTCAAGGAGATAGGCGCATATGCGGCTGAAGGCAAGTGGGACTCCATGCGGCAAGAAGGAACTGAGGACTCATGCGGTCAGGTTCAATTCATATTCATGCGGCCAAGGATGAAGGCAGACTTATGCGGCTGGGAAGCAAGGGCCTCATGCGGTTTAAGAATGAGACTCAGTCCCTGCGGCTGAAAGTGTCATGCGGCTAAATCACTTGCCGCATGAATTGTCATGCGGTCAAGTCAAGCACTGTTCTTCTTCCCCAAATTTCAGAGAAGAAGAACACCGTGAACCCAAGCTTCCAAGCTCCATAAAATCTTCATCTGGAGCCCACATCCGAACTTCCATAGGTCAAAATAGGGTAGAACGAGATTCTCTACAACATGGAACCATCAAAACTCAGAAATAGCAGGATTAAATAGATCAAAACCCAAGAAATCCAAAAATGAAATAAACTTAGATCTACAAGAATCTAGCCATGGAAATGAGAAATGTCAAATACTAAAGTGCTTTAGAATGTAGTAAAGAAGAGAATAGAGCAATAAAATCAGAGTTCCTCCATGAAGCAAGTTGCACTTGCCTAGACCTCTCTCATCTCTCTCTGGTAGGTAAGAAGTAATGAGGAAGAAGAAGATGAGATTAATGAAGAGAGAGAAAAGAATAGGCTAATAAATACAATGGTGGTGGTAGGTAGGGGGTTCACATTGGTTCATATTGAACCAAAGAAAACCGAGTCAAGCCGAACCAAGCCAAGAAATAACCAAGCCAAGATGCAAGCTAAACAAGGAATCATGCAAATACAGAATAAAATACGTACACGTATTCCAGAAATACGTAATACGGATCACAAGCATTACAACTCTACCCACCTTAAAAGAATTCCGTCATCGGAATTTAATCAAGAGGCTAGAGGAGCAATGACAAGCTACATTAATCACATGCAAGCTATAACTAGGCAGACAATCACTCATTCAAGCAAGAAATCGAAGGCATGAGGCATAAGAAAGACATTATACCTCACGAGTCAAACAAGTCGGGATATCGCGATCGGATATCATTCTCACGCTCCCACGTTGACTCCCCCAAAGAGTGATGACCCCAAGCAACTCGGACTAACTTGATAGTCTTGTTCTTGAGGATCTTCTCTCTCCGGTCCAATATAGACACGGGCCTCTCCTCATACGAAAGGTTGGTACCAACAACCAATTCCGAATGATCCAGGATGTGGCTCGGATCCGGGAAATACCGTCGTAATTGGGATACATGGAACACGTCATGCACCTCGCTTAGCGACGGTGGAAGAGCGAGACGATAGGATACATCTCCTACTCGCTCCAGAATGTCGAACGGTCCTATGTACCTAGGACTAAGCTTTCCCCGCACGCCAAAACGAATGACGCCACGGTTAGACGAAATCCTCAGGAATACATGGTCACCGACCGAAAACTCGAGAGGGCGCCGATGAGAATCGGCCCAATGGCGCTGGCGATCTTGGGCAACTCGAAGATGATCTCGAACTCTTCTGACCACTTCAACTGTCTGAGCGATCATTTCCGGACCGAGCACCTGTCTCTCTCCAACATCATCCCAGGCTAGCGGGGATCTGCACTTCCTGTCATATAGTGCCTCGAACGGTGCCATCTGGATACTGGCCTAGAAACTGTTGTTGTACGAGAATTCTACCAGGTGCAAGTGATCTTCCCATGAACCACCGAAGTCAAGTGTGCAAGACCGCAACATGTCTTCAAGAGTCTGGATCGTACGCTCCGACTGACCATCTGTCTGCGGATGATACGCTGAACTGAACTGGAGGCGAGTCCCCAAACTCTCTTGCAAGCTACGCCAAAAGTGCGACGTAAATCTGGAATCTCGGTCCGAGGTGATACTGACTGGCACTCCGTGCAATCTGACAATCTGCTTGAGGTACATCTCCGCTAGCTGAGCCGTCGACTGACCAACTCTGAATGGAAGGAAGTGAGCTACCTTCGTGAGCCGATCAACTATAACCCAAATAGCATCTCGACCAGCTGGGGATCTAGGTAATCCAGTCACGAAATCCATGGTCACATGCTCCCACTTCCATTCTGGAATCGGTAAGGGCTGAAGAAGTCCAGCCGGTCTCTGATGTTCGGCTTTAACTTGTTGGCAAACCAAACACCGAGAGACAAACCGAGCTATCTCCCGCTTCATGCCATTCCACCAGAAGTGCTGACGGATATCACGGTACATCTTCGTACTGCCAGGATGGATGGAATACTGAGAACTGTGCGCCTCTGTCATGATCTCCTGTCTGATTTCTCTACTGGGCACACAAAGACGCTTACCATGTCGAAGTGTACCGTCCTCATGAATGCATAACTCTGGTCTTCGTCCTGCCTCACACTCTGCTCTGAGTCACTGAAGCTTGGAATCTGCCGACTGCGCCATCCGGATCCTTTCGACTATAGTGGATTGTACTTGCATGCTGGCCATCAATGCCACACTGGAAGGGAGAACAACTTCTATACCCATCTTCTGAAGATCTGCTAACAGCTCTGGTTGTGCTGTTAGAAAATAAACTCCCGCTCTCCTGCTCAATGCATCCGCAACAACATTGGCCTTTCCAGGATGATACTGCAGGTTGACATCATAATCCACAAGAAGCTCCAGCCACCTTCTCTGACGCATGTTAAGATCCCTCTGGGTGAAAACATACTTCAGACTCTTGTGGTCGGTGAAAATCTCCACCCTGTCTCCGTACAAGTAGTGCCTCCACAACTTAAGTGCAAACACTACTGCTGCCAGCTCCAAGTCATGGGTTGGGTAATTCCTCTCATGATCACGAAGTTGTCGTGATGCATAAGCTATTACCTTCCCATGCTGCATCAGAACACATCCTAAACCTCTGCCTGAAGCATCACAATATACTGAGAATCCTCCGGTCCCATCTGGAAGCGTGAGAATAGGAGCTGTTATCAATCCTCGCTTCAACTGCTCAAAAGAACTCTGGCACTCTGCTGTCCAAGCAAACTGCGCATCCTTGCGGGTCAACTGCGTCAATGGCGCTGATATCCGAGCAAAATCCGAAACAAACCGCCGGTAGTAGCCGGCCAATCCAAAGAAACTGCGAACTTCTGCGACTGTGCTGGGCACCGGCCACGACTCAATGGCCACAATCTTCTGGGGATCCACTTCCACTCCTCCTCGAGTGATGATATGACCCAAATACGAAATGCGATCGAGCCAGAACTCGCATTTACTGAACTTGGCATATAACTGGTGCTCCCTGAGAATCTGAAGAACCACACGGAGATGCTGCTCATGCTCCGCCTCACTCTTGCTGTAGACCAGGATGTCATCCAAGAACACAATCACAAACTGATCCAAGTAAGGCATGAAAATACGATTCATGAGGTCCATGAATACTGTCGGCGCATTGGTTGCTCCAAAAGGCATAACAAGGAACTCCCAATGCCCGTATCTCGATCTAAAAGCTGTCTTCGGGATGTCCTGCTCTCTGACTCTGATCTGGTGATAACCTGAGCGCAAATCAATCTTCGAGAATACTGAAGCCCCCTTGAGTTGATCAAACAAGTCATCTATCCTCGGAAGAGGGTATCTATTCTTGATTGTCACTGAGTTCAAGGTACGATAATCAACACATAACCTGGACGTACCATTCTTCTTTTTTACAAGAAGCATCGGGGCTCCCCAAGGCGATCCACTAGCACGAATGAATCCCTTGGCTCGAAGTTCTTCAATCATCTTGTACAAGATCTCCAACTCTGAAGGCGCCATCCTGTAGACTCTCTCTGATACTGGGACTGTCCCGGGAATCAAGTCTATAGTGAACTCGATCTCCCGCTCTGGAGGCAAACCTGGTAACTCTTCTGGGAAAACATCTGGGAACTCATCCACTATTCTGGGCAACTGCACTGCTGCTATTGCCATCCGCAATACTGGAGGAGAAGGCTCAACTGCGCCTCGGGAAAAGGAAAACTCTGGCTCGCCTGGAATGCTAAAAACAACCCTGCCGATATGGCAGTCTATTCTAGCATACTGGTTCCTCAACCAATCCATCCCTAGGACCACATCATAATCGGCCATCGGGAATTCTATCAATCTAGCGGGGAATTCTCTACCGCTAACTACGATCCGACACGAGGAAAACACTCTATCTACTCCCACAAGTCCGTTACCAGTAAGTATATTGAGCCTTACTGCTAATGACTCGGGCTCCAATCCTACCCGTGTCGCGAATCGTGCAGACATAAAAGAATGCGATGCACCAGAATCAAATAAAGCTGAAGCTGGAAATGAGTTGACGAGAATAGTACCTGCCACTACCTCTCCTGGTGCCAATCCTTCCTCTGCGGTCATCACCATAGCCTGACCGTGCCCTCGGGGTGCTGGTCCCCTCTGCTGGAATCCTCGCTGCCTATTCTGACTCAAGGCTTGGGCTTGTGCATGCTGCTGGGGGTTCTGCTGCTGGAACATCTGGGACTGAGGCGGCAAGGGCCTCGGCAATGGGTACTGCTGCTGCTGCTGGACCGGTGCTGGTCCTCTCACCGAAGAGCTAGAAAAGTTGGACGATGACGAACCACCCCTATTCGGGCAGGATCCAACCCTATGGTTTGGTGCTCCACAAGCCAAACACAATCTCTGTGCCCTACGACACTCTGCCACTACATGGCCTGGCTTCCCACAATGAGAACATTCCACTACGGAAGACTGCTTCTGCTTCTGCTGCTGCTGCTGAGGGTACGTCGGAGTGGAATGCTGAACCGACGTCACTGAGGCCGCTCGCCTCGGAGCTCCAATAGTCAAAGCCCTGGCTGCCGGGGCTGGGGCTGAAGACTGATTCATCTGGCCGTGAGATCTCTTCCGACCTCCGACCCTATCCACAATCCTCTGGGAGGTATACTCATGCCTCCGGACTGCTCTCAAGACTGCATCAAAAGTCTGATGCTCAAACTGCTCAACTGCCAACAAGATCTCTAGGTGAAGTCCCTGCTGGAATCGCTGGGCTCTATCATACTCAGTTGCCACCAAGGTGGGAGCAAACCGACTGAGTCTGGAAAACTCGGCCGCATATCCATCGACCGTCCTGCCTCCTTGCTTCAGATTGGTAAACCTCGTCTGTAGATCATACCGAGCCACGGCATCGAAATACTTGGTCTGGAATCTCTCCCTGAATACTGCCCATGAAATAGGGGCTACTAACCCGACGGCCTGCACCGCCCACCAGCTACGAGCAAGATCTAACAACTGCAGGCGCACCACGGCTACCTTCTCGTTCTCTGGAGTCCTGGCTGCTTCTAGAACCACCTCTGTGTCCTGAAGCCATGCATCTGCCGCGATAGCATCTTCACTACCGTCGAAGAATGGAGGGTTCAGACGCTTGAAGCTGTTGGCCGCGCTGTTACCCTGATAACCTCCTCTGGTCAAAGCATCCGTCACTGCCTGTTGCAAGGCATCTCCACGACGATCTTGGGAAGCTATCAAGGTCCTGACGAGTCCTACTAATGTGGCATCATCAGGTTCGGCAGGCTGAACTGGCTGAACTGGGGGCTCTTCTCCAATAGGCTCGACTCTGGAGGCTACTCCGGAGTGCTGGACTTGATCTCCAGGTTGCTGCTGGTCCGCGGGAGGTGCTCCTCCTTGCTGGTCGGTAGGACCACGAACAATGCCGCTGAAGAAGACGACATAGGGAACAATAAGGAAGGACCAGGACAGATCAACGATACAAGCATATGATCAGGACAAGAATCCAGGGATTCAGAAGATACGAGCAGAGATCAAGGACGAATACTGATTGAGACATCTATTCGGTAAACCCTCACATATCTTGATTTACAAGACCTGCATGGGCCACCACTTAAACCATGTCACGCCCCAGAACCAGAATACTGGAGAGCGGGGGCAGACATAGCCAGCTACGTATATTGAAATGGATTCCATCTTGCTATACGGTCACGGCTGTCTAGATACATGAGGGTTTACTACAAACCAACAGTCTCTTAAGGTCATGAACAAGCCTAGTGTCTCAATCACAAGCAAGTAAGTAAGTGTTACAAGATGTATGATCATTAAATATACAATAATAAGGCGTCCCAAATATTACATATTTAGCTGATCATGAAGCTAGTCGTTACAAAATGTGATGACTAGCAAGAGTTTAGTCATACATGATCAACCCTAGGATCTGTCAATCATGTTACAGCCCGTAGGCAGACAGTAAGTAAGTGCAATCGAGCTAAACAGGTGCTCGTCGGCTAAACGCCTCAAAAGAATATTTTTTTTACAATAAAGTGGAAGAGCAAAAATAAACCCACTCGTTGCCCGGGTTACGTTTAGTGTTCACCATCGGGCTGGAAAATCGGTAGATCCTCTGGAGCTGCTCCGAAATCTGGCCATACAAAACCAGCTGGGTCAGATCCCAGAAAGAGCAAGTGCCACAAAGGAAGCTTCACTTAGAAACTAAAACCAGCAATCAGCACAAGATATAAATAAAAGTAAGAACTGGAAATTAAGGAAATACATCAGGATGATATACGACGAGATAACCATGGAACTATTCAGATAACCAGGTTACAACCCGTAAACCAAACAAGGACCGGGGTTGTAACCCTTCGTCTGAACGGAGCTTGGTTTCTCACCATTTATCGGTAAAATAAATACAAGCATTCTGGTCATTCAATAATCTGGAACAAGATCAGGACAAGACTAGACTGGTTAGACTCCATCCAATCATTTTACGGCCAAGCAAGAACTACGACTTGATACTTTAACTAACTAGGGTTGTCACAAGCCTAATTACTAACAAGATGCAGTGAGATTATTCCACAGCCACAAGCCCTGCAGACCATCCAGGTTACCCAGGTCGAAATTAGGGGTTGAATTCAGGTGGGTACACCATCCAGGAAACGCATGTACCCTTAAGTGGCTTGAAAGGTGCAACACATGACAGTGTGCTAGAAATGTGTCCTACTCGACGGCAGGCTACAGATCCCAGGCGCGCCCAGGTAACAGGATTGCCTGTAGCTGGGGAAATCTCTTCATGACTAATGTATTAATCTAGTTATTAACCTTAGTTCATTTCAATAGGTACTCCTGACCGTGGTACTCAGGAGTCCCTCCCTAGACATGATGCAAGACAGGACTGGTTTATTTGTACAAGCACAATCGCCCACGGTGTCCATGTAATTTATACAGGTCATGTCATGTCAGGTAGCCGTCGCAACAGCTTCTCAAGATATATCATGTCAGGTTATCATGTCAAGTGTACTTGTCAGGAGTGCACCACGGCGGGCCACTATCATGTCATGTCAGGTTTTCTTGTCAAGGGTGCACCACTACGGGTCACTATCAGGTCATGTCAGGTATCATTTTCATACATATTAAACAAATCCATGATTATCAAGTTCACGACAAAAGGCGTAAGGATATAAAATGGACATAAAATATCTAATAAAATATCAATATTCAGGGCTATAGAAGAGCCATGCGGCTAAAGCATATGCGGTCAGGAAAGGGTAGAATCATGCGGCCCAATTAGGAGGACGCATACGGCCAGGGTCACTGAATCACATGCGGCCAAGACAAGGGGGGCGCATGCAGCTGGAAGTGCAAGGGCGCATGCGGCTCCAAGACGTTGGGCCTCATGCGGCCAGCGGAAGTGTGGAGTTCATGCGACTGGGTATAGAAGGAGGCGCATTGCGGTTAAGTCAACATGGCTGCTTATGCGACTGAGAGTGAAAGGTACATATGCGGCTGAAGGGGCAGGAACCTATGCGGCTGGGAGTAGGACTAGCTCCCCATGCGGCAAGCAGGAAGGAAGGCTCCATGCGGCCAGGATGAATTGGACTCATGCGGCTCTCGGGGTAGGGGCACATGCGGCTAGCGGGGAACCAAGCCTATGCGGTCCGCAAGTACTAGAGTTCATGCGGCTCAAGGAGATAGGCGCATATGCGGCTGAAGGCAAGTGGGACTCCATGCGGCAAGAAGGAACTGAGGACTCATGCGGTCAGGTTCAATTCATATTCATGCGGCCAAGGATGAAGGCAGACTTATGCGGCTGGGAAGCAAGGGCCTCATGCAGTTTAAGAATGAGACTCAGTCCCTGCGGCTGAAAGTGTCATGCGACTAAATCACTTGCCGCATGAATTGTCATGCGGTCAAGTCAAACACTGTTCTTCTTCCCCAAATTTCAGAGAAGAAGAACACCATGAACCCAAGCTTCCAAGCTCCATAAAATTTTCATCTAGAGCCCAAATCCGAACTTCCATAGGTCAAAATAGGGTAGAACGAGATTCTCTACAACATGGAACCATCAAAACTCAGAAATAGCAGGATTAAATAGATCAAAACCCAAGAAATCCAAAAATGAAATAAACTTAGATCTACAAGAATCCAGCCATGGAAATAAGAAATGTCAAATACTAAAGTGCTTTAGAATGTAGTAAAGAAGAGAATAGAGCAATAAAATCAGAGTTCCTCCATGAAGCAAGTTGCACTTGCCTAGACCTCTCTCATCTCTCTCTGGTAGGTAAGAAGTAATGAGGAAGAAGAAGATGAGATTAATGAAGAGAGAGAAAAGAATAGGCTAATAAATACAATGGTGGTGGTAGGTAGGGGGTTCACATTGGTTCATATTGAACCAAAGAAAACCGAGTCAAGCCGAACCAAGCCAAGAAATAACCAAGCCAAGATGCAAGCTAAACAAGGAATCATGCAAATACAGAATAAAATACATACACGTATTCCAGAAATACGTAATACGGATCACAAGCATTACAACTCTACCCACCTTAAAAGAATTCCGTCCTCGGAATTTAATCAAGAGGCTAGAGGAGCAATGACAAGCTACATTAATCACATGCAAGCTATAACTAGGCAGACAATCACTCATTCAAGCAAGAAATCGAAGGCATGAGGCATAAGAAAGACATTATACCTCACGAGTCAAACAAGTCGGGATATCGCGATCGGATATCATCCTCACGCTCCCACGTTGACTCCCCCAAAGAGTGATGACCCCAAGCAACTCGGACTAACTTGATAGTCTTGTTCTTGAGGATCTTCTCTCTCCGGTCCAATATAGACACGGGCCTCTCCTCATACGAAAGGTTGGTACCAACAACCAATTCTGAATGATCCAGGATGTGGCTCGGATCCGGGATATACCGTCGTAATTGGGATACATGGAACACGTCATGCACCTCGCTTAGCGACGGTGGAAGAGCGAGACGATAGGATACATCTCCTACTCGCTCCAGAATGTCGAACGGTCCTATGTACCTAGGACTAAGCTTTTCCCGCACGCCGAAACGAATGACGCCACGGTTAGACGAAATCCTCAGGAATACATGGTCACCGACCGAAAACTCGAGAGGGCGCCGATGAGAATCGGCCCAATGGCGCTGGAGATCTTGGGCAACTCGAAGATGATCTCGAACTCTTCTGACCACTTCAACTGTCTGAGCGATCATTTCCGGACCGAGCATCTGTCTCTCTCCAACATCATCCCAGGCTAGCGGGGATCTGCACTTCCTGTCATATAGTGCCTCGAACGGTGCCATCTGGATACTGGCCTAGAAACTGTTGTTGTACGAGAATTCTACCAGGTGCAAGTGATCTTCCCATGAACCACCGAAGTCAAGTGTGCAAGACCGCAACATGTCTTCAAGAGTCTGGATCGTACGCTCCGACTGACCATCTGTCTGCGGATGATACGCTGAACTGAACTGGAGGCGAGTCCCCAAACTCTCTTGCAAGCTATGCCAAAAGTGCGACGTAAATCTGGAATCTCGGTCCGAGGTGATACTGACTGGCACTCCGTACAATCTGACAATCTGCCTGAGGTACATCTCCGCTAGCTGAGCCGTCGACTGACCAACTCTGAATGGAAGGAAGTGAGCTACCTTCGTGAGCCGATCAACTATAACCCAAATAGCATCTCGACCAGCTGGGGATCTAGGTAATCCAGTCACGAAATCCATGGTCACATGCTCCCACTTCCATTCTGGAATCGGTAAGGGCTGAAGAAGTCCAGCCGGTCTCTGATGTTCGGCTTTAACTTGTTGGCAAACCAAACACCGAGAGACAAACCGAGCTATCTTCCGCTTCATGCCATTCCACCAGAAGTGCTGACGGATATCACGGTACATCTTCGTACTGCCAGGATGGATGGAATACTGAGAACTGTGCGCCTCTGCCATGATCTCTTGTCTGATTTCTCCACTGGGCACACAAAGACGCTTACCATGTCGAAGTGTACCGTCCTCATGAATGCATAACTCTGGTCTTCGTCCTGCCTCACACTCTGCTCTGAGTCACTGAAGCTTGGAATCTGCCGACTGCGCCATCCGGATCCTTTCGACTATAGTGGATTGTACTTGCATGCTGGCCATCAATGCCATACTGGAAGGGAGAACAACTTCTATACCCATCTTCTGAAGATCTGCTAACAGCTCTGGTTGTGCTGTTAGAAAATAAACTCCCGCTCTCCTGCTCAATGCATCCGCAACAACATTGGCCTTTCCAGGATGATACTGCAGGTTGACATGATAATCCACAAGAAGCTCCAGCCACCTTCTCTGACGCATGTTAAGATCCCTCTGGGTGAAAACATACTTCAGACTCTTGTGGTCGGTGAAAATCTCCACCCTATCTCCGTACAAGTAGTGTCTCCACAACTTAAGTGCAAACACTACTGCTGCCAGCTCCAAGTCATGGGTTGGGTAATTCCTCTCATGATCACGAAGTTGTCGTGATGTATAAGCTATTACCTTCCCATGCTGCATCAGAACACATCCTAAACCTCTGCCTGAAGCATCACAATATACTGAGAATCCTCCGGTCCCATCTGGAAGCGTGAGAATATGAGCTGTTATCAATCCTCGCTTCAACTGCTCAAAAGAACTCTGGCACTCTGCTGTCCAAGCAAACTGCGCATCCTTGCGGGTCAACTGCGTCAATGGCGCTGATATCCGAGCAAAATCCGAAACAAACCGCCGGTAGTAGCCGGCCAATCCAAGGAAACTGCGAACTTCTGCGACTGTGCTGGGCACCGGCCACGACTCAATGGCCACAATCTTCTGGGGATCCACTTCCACTCCTCCTCGAGTGATGATATGACCCAAATACGAAATGCGATCGAGCCAGAACTCGCATTTACTGAACTTGGCATATAACTGGTGCTCCCTGAGAATCTGAAGAACCACACGGAGATGCTGCTCATGCTCCGCCTCACTCTTGCTGTAGACCAGGATGTCATCCAAGAACACAATCACAAACTGATCCAAGTAAGGCATGAAAATACGATTCATGAGGTCCATGAATACTGTCGGCGCATTGGTTGCTCCAAAAGGCATAACAAGGAACTCCCAATGCCCGTATCTCGATCTAAAAGCTGTCTTCGGGATGTCCTGCTCTCTGACTCTGATCTGGTGATAACCTGAGCGCAAATCAATCTTCGAGAATACTGAAGCCCCCTTGAGTTGATCAAACAAGTCATCTATCCTCGGAAGAGGGTATCTATTCTTGATTGTCACTGAGTTCAAGGTACGATAATCAACACATAACCTGGACGTACCATTCTTCTTTTTCACAAGAAGCATCGGGGCTCCCCAAGGCGATCCACTAGCACGAATGAATCCCTTGGCTCGAAGTTCTTCAATCATCTTGTACAAGATCTCCAACTCTGAAGGCGCCATCCTGTAGACTCTCTCTGATACTGGGGCTGTCCCGGGAATCAAGTCTATAGTGAACTCGATCTCCCGCTCTGGAGGCATACCTGGTAACTCTTCTGGGAAAACATCTGGAAACTCATCCACTATTCTGGGCAACTGCACTGCTGCTACTGCCATCCGCAATACTGGAGGAGAAGGCTCAACTACGCCTCGGGAAAAGGAAAACTCTGGCTCGCCTGGAATGCTAAAAACAACCCTGCCGATATGGCAGTCTATTCTAGCATACTGGTTCCTCAACCAATCCATCCCTAGGACCACATCATAATCGGCCATCGGGAATTCTATCAATCTAGCGGGAAATTCTCTACCGCTAACTACGATCCGACACGAGGAAAATACTCTATCTACTCCCACAAGTCCGTTACCAGTAAGTATATTGAGCCTTACTGCTAATGACTCGGGCTCCAATCCTACCCGTGTCGCGAATCGTGCAGACATAAAAGAATGCGATGCACCAGAATCAAATAAAGCTGAAGCTGGAAATGAGTTGACGAGAATAGTACCTGCCACTACCTCTCCTGGTGCCAATCCTTCCTCTGCGGTCATCACCATAGCCTGACCGTGCCCTCGGGGTGCTGGTCCCCTCTGCTGGAATCCTCGCTGCCTATTCTGACTCAAGGCTTGGGCTTGTGCATGCTGCTGGGGGTTCTGCTGCTGGAACATCTGGGACTGAGGCGGCAAGGGCCTCGGCAATGGGTACTGCTGCTGCTGCTGGACCGGTGCTGGTCCTCTCACCGAAGAGCTAGAAAAGTTGGACGATGACGAACCACCCCTATTCGGGCAGGATCCAACCCTATGGTTTGGTGCTCCACAAGCCAGACACAATCCCTGTGCCCTACGACACTCTGCCACTACATGGCCTGGCTTCCCACAATGAGAACATTCCACTGCGGAAGACTGCTTCTGCTTCTGCTGCTGCTGCTGAGGGTACGTCGGAGTGGAATGCTGAACCGACGTCACTGAGGCCGCTCGCCTCGGAGCTCCAATAGTCAAAGCCCTGGCTGCCGGGGCTGGGGCTGAAGACTGATTCATCTGGCCGTGAGATCTCTTCCGACCTCCGACCCTATCCACAATCCTCTGGAAGGTATACTCATGCCTCCGGGCTGCTCTCAAGACTGCATCAAAAGTCTGATGCTCAAACTGCTCAACTGCCAACAAGATCTCTAGGTGAAGTCCCTGCTGGAATCGCTGGGCTCTATCATACTCAGTTGCCACCAAGGTGGGAGCAAACCGACTGAGTCTGGAAAACTCGGCCGTATATCCATCGACCGTCCTGCCTCCTTGCTTCAGATTGGTAAACCTCGTCTGTAGATCATACCGAGCCACGGCATCGAAATACTTGGTCTGGAATCTCTCCCTGAATACTGCCCATGAAATAGGGGCTACTAACCCGACGGCCTGCACCGCCCACCAGCTACGAGCAAGATCTAACAACTGCAGGCGCACCACGACTACCTTCTCGTTCTCTGGAGTCCTGGCTGCTTCTAGAACCACCTCTGTGTCCTGAAGCCATGCATCTGCCGCGATAGCATCTTCACTACCGTCGAAGAATGGAGGGTTCAGACGCTTGAAGCTGTTGGCCGCGCTGTTACCCTGATGACCTCCTCTGGTCAAAGCATCCGTCACTGCCTGTTGCAAGGCATCTCCACGACGATCTTGGGAAGCTATCAAGGTCCTGACGAGTCCTACTAATGTGCCATCATCAGGTTCGGCAGGCTGAACTGGCTGAACTGGGGGCTCTTCTCCAATAGGCTCGACTCTGGAGGCTACTCCGGAGTGCTGGACTTGATCTCCAGGTTGCTGCTGGTCCGCAGGAGGTGCTCCTCCTTGCTGGTCGGTAGGACCACGAACAATGCCGCTGAAGAAGACGACATAGGGAACAATAAGGAAGGACCAGGACAGATCAACGATACAAGCATATGATCAGGACAAGAATCCAGGGATTCAGAAGATACGAGCAGAGATCAAGGACGAATACTGATTGAGACATCTATTCGGTAAACCCTCACATATCTTGATTTACAAGACCTGCATGGGCCACCACTTAAACCATGTCACGCCCCAGAACCAGAATACTGGAGAGCGGGGGCAGACATAGCCAGCTACGTATATTGAAATGGATTCCATCTCGCTATACGGTCACGGCTGTCTAGATACATGAGGGTTTACTACAAACCAACAGTCTCTTAAGGTCATGAACAAGCCTAGTGTCTCAATCACAAGCAAGTAAGTAAGTGTTACAAGATGTATGATCATTAAATATACAATAATAAGGCGTTCCAAATATTACATATTTAGCTGATCATGAAGCTAGTCGTTACAAAATGTGAGGACTAGCAAGAGTTTAGTCATACATGATCAACCCTAGGATCTGTCAATCATGTTACAGCCCGTAGGCAGACAGTAAGTAAGTGCAATCGAGCTAAATAGGTGCTCGTCGGCTAAACGCCTCAAAAGAATATTTTTTTTACAATAAAGTGGGAGAGCAAAAATAAACCCACTCGTTGCCCGGGTTACGTTTGGTGTTCACCATCGGGCTGGAAAATCGGTAGATCCTCTGGAGCTGCTCCGAAATCTGGCCATACAAAACCAGCTGGGTCAGATCCCAGAAAGAGCAAGTGCCACAAAGGAAGCTTCACTTAGGAACTAAAACCAGCAATCAGCACAAGATATAAATAAAGTAAGAACTGGAAATTAAGGAAATACATCAGGATGATATACGACGAGATAACCATGGAACTATTCAGATAACCAGGTTACAACCCGTAAACCAAACAAGGACCGGGGTTGTAACCCTTCGTCTGAACGGAGCTTGGTTTCTCACCATTTATCGGTAAAATAAATACAAGCATTCTGGTCATTCAATAATCTGGAACAGGATCAGGACAAGACTAGACTGGTTAGACTCCATCCAATCATTTCACGGCCAAGCAAGAACTACGGCTTGATACTTTAACTAACTAGGGTTGTCACAAGCCTAATTACTAACAAGATGCAGTGAGATTATTCCACAGCCACAAGCCCTGTAGACCATCCAGGTTACCCAGGTCGAAATTAGGGGTTGAATTCAGGTGGGTACACCGTCCAGGAAACGCATGTACCCTTAAGTGGCTTGAAAGGTGCAACACATGACAGTGTGCTAAAAATGTGCCCTACTCGACGGCAGGCTACAGATCCCAGGCGCGCCCAGGTAACGGGATTGCCTGTAGCTGGGGAAATCTCTTCATGACTAATGTATTAATCTAGTTATTAACCTTAGTTCATTTCAATAGGTACTCCTGACCGTGGTACTCAGGAGTCCCTCCCTAGACATGATGCAAGACAGGACTGGTTTATTTGTACAAGCACAATCGCCCACGGTGTCCATGTAATTTATACAGGTCATGTCATGTCAGGTAGCCGTCGCAACAGCTTCTCAAGATATATCATGTCAGGTTATCATGTCAAGTGTACTTGTCAGGAGTGCGCCACGGCGGGCCACTATCATGTCATGTCAGGTTTTCTTGTCAAGGGTGCACCACTACGGGTCACTATCAGGTCATGTCAGGTATCATTTTCATACATATTAAACAAATCCATGATTATCAAGTTCACGACAAAAGGCGTAAGGATATAAAATGGACATAAAATATCTAATAAAATATCAATATTCAGGGCTATAGAAGAGCCATGCGGCTAAAGCATATGCGGTCAGGAAAGGGTAGAATCATGCGGCCCAATTAGGAGGGCGCATGCGGCCAGGGTCACTGAATCACATGTGGCCAAGACAAGGGGGGCACATGCAATTGGAAGTGCAAGGGCGCATGCGGCTCCAAGACGTTGGGCCTCATGCGGCCAGCAGAAGTGTGGAGTTCATACGACTGGGTATAGAAGGAGGCGCATTGCGGTTAAGTCAACATGGCTGCTTATGCGGCTGAGAGTGAAAGGTACATATGCGGCTGAAGGGGCAGGAACCTATGCGGCTGGGAGTAGGACTAGCTCCCCATGCGGCAAGCAGGAAGGAAGGCTCCATGCGGCCAGGATGAATTGGACTCATGCGGCTCTCGGGGTAGGGGCACATGCGGCTAGCGGGGAACCAAGCCTATGCGGTCCGCAAGTACTAGAGTTCATGCGGCTCAAGGAGATAGGCGCATATGCGGCTGAAGGCAAGTGGGACTCCATGCGGCAAGAAGGAACTGAGGACTCATGCGGTCAGGTTCAATTCATATTCATGCGGCCAAGGATGAAGGCAGACTTATGCGGCTGGGAAGCAAGGGCCTCATGCGGTTTAAGAATGAGACTCAGTCCCTGCGGCTGAGAGTGTCATGCGGCTAAATCACTTGCCGCATGAATTGTCATGCGGTCAAGTCAAGCACTGTTCTTCTTCCCCAAATTTCAGAGAAGAAGAACACCATGAACCCAAGCTTCCAAGCTCCATAAAATCTTCATCTGGAGCCCAAATCCGAACTTTCATAGGTCAAAATAGGGTAGAACGAGATTCTCTACAACATGGAACCATCAAAACTCAGAAATAGCAGGATTAAATAGATCAAAACCCAAGAAATCCGAAAATGAAATAAACTTAGATCTACAAGAATCCAGCCATGGAAATGAGAAATGTCAAATACTAAAGTGCTTTAGAATGTAGTAAAGAAGAGAATGGAGCAATAAAATCAGAGTTCCTCTATGAAGCAAGTTGCACTTGCCTAGACCTCTCTCCTCTCTCTCTGGTAGGTAAGAAGTAATGAGGAAGAAGAAGATGAGATTAATGAAGAGAGAGAAAAGAATAGGCTAATAAATACAATGGTGGTGGTAGGTAGGGGGTTCACATTGGTTCATATTGAACCAAAGAAAATCGAGTCAAGCCGAACCAAGCCAAGAAATAACCAAGCCAAGATGCAAGCTAAACAAGGAATCATGCAAATACAGAATAAAATACGTACACGTATTCCAGAAATACGTAATACGGATCACAAGCATTACAATGTGGGAGGGAGATGAGAGTTCGATTTTTGGTATTTCCTATGCCAAACTTCGACGTTGTTTTGGGGATGGACTGGTTAAGCCAGTATCATGCCGTACTGGAGTACCGGAAGGGGAGCGTCATCTTCAAACCGCCAGATCGTCCCGAATTTGAGTTCATAAGAGGGACCGTAGAGCGAGGAGTAGGCCGGTCTGTCGGTGTCTACATGGCGATGGAGATAGCACCACCTGCGATTGTTGCAGAGTTTATAGACGTCTTCCCAGAGGAGCTGCCAGGTCTTCCACCTGACAGACAAGTGGAGTTTTCTATCGAGCTAGTACCAGGAGCAGCACCGGTCTCTTCTAATGTGTACCAGTTGGTGAAGAAGGAGCTAGATGAGTTGAAGCTTCAGCTGGAGGAGTTGCAGACTATAGGATTCATCCGACCGAGTGCTTCACCTTGGGGAGCCCCAGTTTTATTTGTGCCGAAGAAGGATGGGACTGTCCGAATGTGCATTGATTACAGAGCCCTGAATGCACTGACCATCAAGAACAAGTACCCTTTGCCTCGGATCGACGACCTATTTGATCAGTTGACTGGAGCCAGAGTGTTTTCGAAGATCGACTTGAGATCTGGGTACCATCAAGTGAAGGTGCGGAAGGAGGACATTCCGAAGACAGCCTTCAGGACTCGTTATGGTCACTACGAGTTCCTGGTGATGCCTTTTGGTTTGACCAATGTGCCTGCTATGTTCATGAATCTGATGAACAAAGTGTTTCACCAGTATTTGGATCAGTTCGTGGTCGTCTTCATTGATGATATATTGGTGTACTCGAAGAGCCACGAGGAGCACGAGAGACATTTACGGATTGTGTTGGAGACATTGAGGAGCGAGAGACTCTATGCCAAGCTGAGCAAGTGCGAGTTCTTTCTAGACTGTGTCTCTTTTCTCGGACACATCATCTCAGGAGAGGGTATATCTATGGACCCAGCGAAGATCTCGTCCGTAGAGACATGGCCGACCCCTACCAATGTCTCGGAGGTGAGAAGTTTTCTTGGGCTTGCCGGATATTACCGGAGGTTCGTAGAGAACTTCGCGAGGATCGCTGAGCCGATGACCCGTTTGACCCGGAAGGAGCATGAGTTCATCTGGACAGAGGAGTGTCAGGTGGCGTTTGATGAGCTGAAGAAGCGCCTTACCACAGCACCTATTATGACTATACCATCCGGACCAGGAGGGTTTGTGATCTACAGCGACGCATCCGAAAAGGGATTGGGATGCGTTTTGATGCAGCACGGGAAGGTTGTAGCATATGCTTCAAGACAGCTGAAGGTTCATAAGAAGAATTATCCAACCCACGACTTGGAGCTTGCCGCGGTTATCTTTGCCCTGAAGCTTTGGAGACACTACTTGTATGGTGAGAGGGTAGAGATATTCACGGACCATAAGAGCTTAAAGTACGTCTACACTCAGAAGGAGCTGAATCTGAGACATAGACGGTGGTTGGAGCTAACGAAAGACTTCGAGATCGAGCTACAGTACCATCCAGGGAAGGCGAACGTTGTAGCAGATGCTTTGAGCAGGAGGCCTATGGCGTACATGTTGACGACTCAGCCCCATCTTCTAGAGGAGCTACGAGAGTTGGGGATCGAGGTGGTACTACCAGGAGCAGAGGGCCAGCTGGCTAGCCTACAGGTGCAGTCTTCATTGGTAGAGAGGATCAGAGCCGCACTGCCGACAGATGCCAGATTCCAGCGACTTCGACAGAGGACAGAAGCCGGTATGCAGACCGGATTGCGCATTCATGAGGATGGGACTCTGAGGTGTGGAGATCGCCTCTATGTTTCCAATGGAGAGCTTCGTCAGGAGCTGATGACGGAGGTGCACAGTTCAACATATTCTATTCATCCAGGAGGTACAAAGATGTACAGAGACCTGAGGCAGCATTATTGGTGGCATGGAATGAAGCGAGAGATAGCCCGCTTTGTAGCCAGGTGCTTGGTGTGTCAGCAAGTCAAGGCTGAGCACCAGAGGTCCGCAGGACTGCTCCAACCACTTCCCATACCAGAGTGAAAATGGGAGCATATCACGATGGACTTCGTTACAGGGTTGCCGAGGAACACGAGTGGACGTGATGCAGTTTGGGTAATAGTGGACCGACTCACCAAGTCAGCTCACTTCCTACCCTTCAGAGTGGGGCAGTCTACAGAAGCCCTAGCAGATATGTATATGAGGCAGATTGTGCGACTTCATGGAGTACCGGTTAGTATAGTATCTGACCGAGATTCGAGATTCACATCGCACTTCTGGCGGAGCCTACAGGAGAGCCTTGGTACTCGACTGAAGTTTAGTACGTCGTACCATCCGCAGACAGATGGCCAGTCCGAGCGCACCATTCAGACGCTGGAGGACATGTTGAGGGCGTGCATGCTAGATTTCAGGGGATCATGGGAGGACCACTTGCACCTGGTGGAGTTCTTATATAACAACAACTATCAGGCCAGTATCCAGATGGCCCCTTTCGAAGCATTGTATGGCAGGAAGTGCCGTTCTCCAGTCTGTTGGAGGGAGGTGGACGAGAGACAGATGCTCGGACCAGAGTTGGTGGTTCGTACAGTAGAGAAGGTGAAGCAAATCCAGGGGCACTTGAGAGTAGCTCAAGACAGGCAGAAGCACTGGGCTGACACACACCGGCGACCCCTGGAGTTCAGGGAGGGAGACCATGTCTTTCTGAGGATCTCACCTACCAGAGGTACCATCAGGTTTGGAGGAAGAAGGAAGCTGAGTCCAAGGTACATTGGACCCTTTGATGTGCTGGAGCGGATTGGAGAGGTTACCTACCGGTTAGCATTGCCGCAGTCGTTGGAGGGTGTTCATGATGTGTTCCACGTATCTCAGCTGAGGATGTATGTGCCAGATCCTAGCCACGTCCTGGACCATTCAGAGATCACTGTCGGGCCGAGATTATCTTATGAGGAGCAGCCAGTGGAGATCTTGGACCGGAGAGAGAAGGTTCTGCGAGGTCAGACCATCCCGCTAGTTCGTGTCGCTTGGAGGCATCATGCACCAGGCGAGTCGACTTGGGAGCGCGAGGATGCGATACACGAGCGTTTTCCCCATCTCTTTGTTGGGCTAGGTATGCGTGCATTTATGTTCAGTTATTTCTAATTTGCTGCTATAGTATATGTTTAAATTTCGAGGACGAAATTCTCTAAGGTGGATAGGTTGTAATTTCTCTGAAATTTAATTAGATTTAATTAGAATTAATTAGAGTAATCGTATTTAATTAGGAATTTAATATGATTAATTATGATTTTCTAAGTTATTAATAATTTTCCACTTTTATTTTTGATTATTATCGACACGTTACCGTGACTTTTAAATTAGGAGCACAAGGCTGGTCATTTTCTCCAGACCAACTTGTCATGCGCGATCTACTCGAGACGCTCTACACCCATGACCTTCGTGTCCCACTTAGACACACTCTCTTGTGCTTCATTTTTATCGTACAACTTTTCGGGCAATTGATCCAATCCCGATTTACCCCACCGAGTCACATTTAATTCCAACTTGTATTGGAGACACCAATTTGACCCAAACTGGTCGACCCAAGTTATGGACGCGGACCATTTTGAGTCTACTACACGCGTGCCACTTGTGTCCCATCCAATTTAGTTCCCGTGTACTATTTATTTATCAATGATATTAAATGGCTAATTTAGGTCATTTAATTTTCGGGACCCAATTAAACCCAATTGTGACCCAACCCAACCCAATTGGACAATACACAAACACCCACCATCCTACAAAACATACAACACCAACCAAAATATCCACCATCCTACAAATCCCACAACACCAAACACCCTACAAAACACCACACACAAAACATCCCCTCATCCCACTTCCCAAGAACACTCTCTCTCCTCTCACCTTCCCCTCTCACACTCTCTCCTCCCCCCCATGTGGCCGGTCACACATACTCCCCCCCTCTTTTTCAAACTCTTCTCTCTCTCTCAAGTACACTTTTTCTTTTAGGAAAACCAACTCTCTCTTTTCCTTAAAACCATCACAATCACCATCACTCCCACTCTCTCTCTCCCCTCATCTCCCCCTCACCCGACAACACTTCCACACTCCCCCCTCTCCATTCGGTCCCCCCTCTTCTTCTTCCTCTTCATCCTCACCTCTCACTCTCACTCTCCCCTTCACTTCAAAACTGACCTCCCTCCTTCCATTTCTTCATCTCCAATTCATCACTCTTCCACTCCTCCTTCTCCCACACTTCACCACTACACTCCATCACCATAGCCACCCCCACCATAGCCTCCTCCACCTCCTAGTCCGGCCACCACCACAGCCCCCCCTCTAGGCCGACCACCACCACACACCACCACCACTCCTTCATCAACATCTCCACCTCCTTCTCCTTCCTCTCCAACACAACCACCACCACTCACCACCTCCACCACACCCCCTCTCCCCTAGGCCGGCCACCACAGCCCCATGGCCGGAGCACCACCACCCCCTTCACCATCAACTTCACTTCCTCCATGGTAAACTCCTTCCCCCTCCTTAAATATTTAAGTATGCATGTATATATATATATATATATATATATATATATATATATATATATATATATATATATATATATATATATATATATATATATATATATGAATTTATTTAGATGTGTAGTAATTTTTAATATTTAGATGTTTGCATGTTGGGATAAATATGTGTAAACGGTTTTGTGAATGGAATGGATATATATGTTCATGCAAATAAATGATTCATGTATATATATATATATATATATATATATATATATATATATAAAATATATATATATATATATATATATACACATGGTTACTAAAATAAATGATTCATATATATAAATATAGATAAAAATGTGAATGTGTGAGTAATGGTGGTGTTTTCATGGTTTATTGCATGTATAATGCAATATTGGGATTTTCATAAACATTGTTGAAAGGAATCCATGCATATACAATATTGTGTATATATATATATATATATATATATATATATATATATATATATATATATATATATATATATATATATATATATAAAAATATATATATATATATATATATATATATATATATATATATATATATATATATATATATATATATATATGTATTCTTGTATGCATATACATACGTATATAGATATACTCTCACACATATAAGTGTAACAATGTAGCTTCATACACACAAATTATAATGTATATATATACCCCCCCTTTCAAATATATATGTAAAAATATACACTTTGTCTCATTATGTAAATATAGATATAAATATGTGTACTCTTAGCCTCATTATGTATATATGTACATATATAAACTCTTTCAACTATATACGTATGTATTTTATATAAATAAAAAAAATAGATATTTGTCTCTATGTACATATATATGTATATGCTCTATGTACACTTATGTACACACGTATCATTTTAAATATAGGACTTACGTACATAAATCTCTATACTTGTATATACCCATGCTCTAGGGATACCAGTGAATTATGTAATATAGGATTTGTATTTGTACATTCCTAAGCCTATATATATGTATAAACTTGTCACATGTAGCTTGTGGTTGTGCACCCTTGGATAAATATAACTTAGAATGTGAATGTGGTATCCCGTACGAATAGCATACTTCTACTTTGTGGATAGATGTATGGTCTTGGATGTTCATCGTGAGCCTTGTTGTGTGATTGTAGGTCCTTTGGACGGCGTGATTGAGGCAGGCGGGACCGGAGCACTATTTGCACATTGCGGGATTGAAGGCAAGTATACCTTGCCTTGCATCTACTGTCTTTACATATACATTATTATATTCTTGTTAGCATAGACTTGATTAGTAGAGTTCGGGATTTCCCCGGGTATGGTCGATGTGGACATCGACACTAAGACTACCTACTTGGCTTAGTTCTAGATGACGTACCCTTAGCTGCAGAGTTGTTGTTACAACTCCCTAGACCATGACACGTGTTACGACACGGCACTGAGTGAGATCAGATCATGGCACGCGCTGTTGCTCTCGACTGGCCATCAGTGCGAGTGGCTCGTGTGACGGCACATATAGGGTAGTGATTGTCCTAGATAGCTGACTCTTCATAGAGAGTAGATGTTGGGTCGTGGATGCGACTTATACATCACGGGGCGGGAAAGACAACCAGTAGGCGTATGGGACAGACAGTTATATTATTTTATGTTAGCCTCAGGGATAGCCGTTGTTGGCATGGGCCCTTACTAGTAGGTACATCTCCGGCAGCGGCCACTAGCTGCGCGCTAGGTTCGGTCGGGAGGACGCTAGTATTGAGCTAATCGGCTCGTGATCCGACGCTCGGCCCGTGTTCCGACGCAAATCCTTCGGCTCGTGATCCGACGTCGGCCTGTGCTTCGACGACATTATTTTCACCTACCCATACGTTCCAAAGTTGTCTTTGTATGCATTCACTTAGATTGGTTGGCACACCCCCTTATGTTAGATCAGTATTTACTTTATGGCATGTCCCTATTTATATCTTGCTATGTCCCCTGAGGACCTGGTTCTTTTCCAGATCCCGACGAGCACACATACTCGACGATATACGGTGCCGGAGCTGAGGCGGGAGACTTTGGCAAGGACTACGAGGTCTACCCCGAGGAGTTCCGTTGACCTCGGTATGCTGCTACTTGGGCTGAGAGTTTCATATCTAGTTAGCTGATACTCTTAGCTAGTTATCTTCATTTCATGTACTTTCATTTTGATGTACCGTGGGATTGTTTCCACCAGACCTGTATTTCCTTTCAGTTGTATTTGGATATTCAGACTACTCTGTGTTTATATTCAGCACTTTCTTTCTATGTCATTTGTGGATGAGATTTAGATATTGCCGGTGTTTGGTTAGTTACTTTTACAGCGTAGTACGCCTAAGTGAGTCCATTAAATTGGGTAGCTCACTCTAGGTCGTATCAGCTGGCCAGGTTAGGCCCTAATTCCATACATTTGGGAGTGGGGCGTGGCACCAAAACACTATTCAAGACACACCACTATACTATCCGTGCCAAAATTCCTAGTCGGCTTATACTCTAAAACTTAACCATGGCTAAGGTCATCCATAACAATAATTATTTAATTAAAAATAGCTATAAAATTCCAAAAATTCCTACTTAATTCAAATAATTAATAAATAATATTTTAAAATTTTGGGGGTTCTTACTTCCCACAGCTGATTCAACTCATCTATCAACGACTGTAAGTACACATCGATGCTCCTCTTTCGATTGTTCAGACTTGGAATGATAACGGTTAGGAAAATATAAGGAGTCTTCATACTCATCAACGACAGTAGGTTGTACGCAGTGACAATCACTGGACAACATGAATATTGGAAACCTGAAAGTTCGGATAGGGTAAAATCGTCGGAGAAGAGCCCCAATCTTACATTATGCGGATCAGAAGCAAAATTTGGATACTCTCGATCAAAGTGCTGTCATGCTTCTCTATCAGATGGATGATCCAATGCTCCATTAATCTATTCCCGGCTGTGCTAACTCATGTTTTCGGCAGTCTCTTCACCATAAACAACCTCTGCAACCGCGAAGTCAAAGGCAAGTAGTGCATCAAACCGATCGGCTTCCTTTCACCGGGAGTCCTACTTGTATTAGTTGCCTTGTAGCGATCAGTACCACAAAATTTGCACACGCCTTCATCCTTGTCGTCATTATAGTATAACTTATCAACACCCATCCAATTTGACACATATAAACTAATTCTCGATAAAACCAATACTCAATTCTATACTACCAAGCCAATTATATGATACTCAACACCATATGTTACTAAATTCATAACAAAAATTCTATCAAACTACTATATAGCATAGTGACAATCAAATAGAGAATATAATTTGATAATCTAGATCCATGTGTGTGTCTGTCCATGTGTGTGTGTATCCATAATAAATAGAGAATATATAGAATTTTATTTCAAACAATTCCTAAAAAATTATGTCATGTGTATGTTTTCTGACAGCCGCCGCAAAGGCATCAACACCAAACTATCCCCGACAGCCCAAAAGGATCGGTTACCAACCTATCTTCGCATCCCCGCCCGCCATCGCAAAGGCAGCAACACCGCTCCTGTCGTGTATGTGCGTATCCCATCTGTGTGTGTCCTCTGTGTCAGTGTCCTAATCGTATCCGGGTCAGGGTTAAGGTTTACCAAGCGACGTCTGTGTCGTCGGGGGTCGTCGAAGGAGGAGGGTGGCCGAAGATTGAAGGGGGTGGCCGGAGAGTAGAGGGGGGCGGATCAAGGGGGTCGGGGAGTGGAGGAGGGGGCTGGAGCGCGCACAGGGGGTCGTCGGAGGCGGAGGAGGTCGTCGGAGGCAAAGGGGGACCGGGTAGGACTTGATGCGCTAGTTGTCGGGAAAGGGGGGCTCGAACGCGTGAAAAAAAATTTAGGGATCAAAATAGGTGCAAACGAAAAGTCATAACCCTATATTAAGGAAATTAGCGACGTCTCAAAAATACGTCGCTAAACGTCGCTGATATTTTGATATACATCAACATAAAAGTTAATGACGTCGCTCAATGGTGCTGACATTAAAATTCAGAGACGTTCAACGACTCCGAGTGATGTTACTTTCTGTAATTTTATTTATAGTCGTTGAATGTCGCGAAACATAGCCTATCAGCGACGTCTTATGACGTTTTAATAGGACGTCGCTAGATTCCTATTACTTCGTGACGTTTTCTTCTGACGTCGCTAAATACGTCGCTAATTTGACAGATTTTGGTAGTGTCTTCCGTTTCCATATCGGTATATACCTCTTCAACCTCCTAAAATTTGAACGTTAATTCGATCGTTTGATAGATCAAAACTGGCCTCCAAGTTGGGTGTTTAAAATACGTTTATTTTTGACAATTTTATGGAGCTAACTTCGCAGATTTGTTTGTCCCTCATCGAAGCTCCATTTTACGAACCACCAACTCTGCTGCATTCCAGGTATGACCAACTTTGAGACATAAAATTTTTGGTTTAATAGGATATAGTTTGGATGGTTGAACTCGACGTCAAAGTTGTCCATTCGAAATCGTTATTTCCAACACTAAAATTATGATTTTGAACCCGCCATATCGGATTCCAAATCTGACACCACCATTGGATTCGTAGCGTCGTTCTGGCCAAGATTGACATATAGTTTGTCAAATTTGGACAATCTTTATCTTGGCACATTTTTAGATACAAAGGGAGTCCAACGATAGACATCGTTTTGACCCAAAAATTATTGTTTTGCCTCTGTGTCCAAAATTGGACTGATGGGTAGCCAAACTGTAACTACCTAATTTCGAAAGAGGGATATTTTTGTTATTTCAATAATTGTTTGATAATTATATTAGTGATGATAATATTTATTATTAGGTATTGATTGTGTGCTAGCTAATTAGAATAGACCATGTGATAGTTGGTTAGTGGAGTAGCCTATTTATTAGACTTGTGTTAGTGGACCGATTAGACTTGACATGACACTAGAGCCCAATAATTAGATTGACATGACATATGGACCAACACTTTAGACTAGATCCAATTAGACTCAATTAGTCATTTATTTGATTAATAAAGATTAGTCTAATTTGCCAAATTAGGATTAAAGGCTTCCATAATTAGATTAACCTTCATGACAAGCTTGGAGGACATTTTGGACATCTTACAAATGCATGGAGGAGACCTACATGGCCGGCCCTATAGAGAGGGAGAGGCACTTTCTCTCTTTATTTTATTTGTGACAATTATTCTCTATTTGGTGTTCTTTCCCAAACTGATCTATCCCTCCATCAATTCCTCTTAATTCCACTTCAATTCCTTCCCAATTCTCTATATTCTCATTACTTAGAGGATAATTGGCAAAAATAAAATAAAGAGAGAGAGGCTAATTGCTAGTAGATCGTGTCTGAATCTTGTCCATTGGACTTTGCATTGAAAATCCATCTCCCAATAGGTATACATCTCAATTTCTCCTCTAATTAGACTATAATTGTTCAATTTGACTACTAGGAATCCACCCATGGACTAGAACTAGTTATAGGAGGAAGAATTAGGCTCTAATGACCCTTTATGTGAAAGTTATGTTAAAATTTGTGCCTAATTTGGAGGAATTCTGAGATTGGTGCACCAAGTGCTTGTCATTTGGTAATCTAGATCTATTTAGACTTATTTTAGTTGTGTGTGTCTAGATTCGTGTCCACAATTGGATAAAAGTAGGCCGTATCATGATACGGTAGGACATGGAGTCATTTTTGAGGTTTTTCCTCTGACACTTGTGGCACACATATCCAATTCTCCATGACACATTGCACTAGCTATGTATTGTTCTAATTATGCTCTAATTTATATTTTAGGCATGCTCATGTGATTTTGGTAGATTCGAACAAGGTTTAGTATATGTATCTTGGGCATATCACAAGAGTATCATAGATTGGTACAATACTATGGTGGTGTACACCAAGTGTTTGCTATTATGCACTTATGTGAGTATCCTATAAATATGTGTGTGTATCTACCTATGTGGATAACTATATGTGCATGTGTGTGTGTGCCCATACATGTATATGTGTGTGTGTCTTGTGATACACATATGGAAATGTGTATGTGACCACATGTACGTATGTGTGCATCTCTATATTTGTGGATAGATGTGTGTATCTATCTATATAGATAGGTGTGTGCGTGTGTGTGTATACATATAGAGATATATGTATGAGAGTATATACATATGTGGATAGATGGTTGTGTATCAATGGCATTAGGGGGGAGATATGTAGAGCCTTTAGGCAGTACATGTAGAAGCCTACACCAGTAGCAGCAATATACAATTTAGTAGCAGCAATAGCAGCAAAAAGGGGGGATTAGAGCACTGCAGTAGCAGTTAGGAAGTAGGAACACACCTGTGCAGCAGGGTTTAATAGCAGTACTTTCTACCTTTGACAATAGCAGAAATAGAAAAAGGAAAGCAGCAATAGTAGGAGCCTATCAGTTAACAGTAGCAATCCTTAAGACTGCATTAGCAGTTAGGCCAATAGCAACAGTCAGCATGTAGGCTGGTAGTGCACAGTAAACTATTGCTTAACAACAGTATTAGCAGCAACTATAGCTCCTTAGGACACCAGTAAATTAGGACCAGCAGTAGTTTCATTCGGAGTGCAGCCTAGAGTGGGGGAGTTCTATTAGACTGCAGCACGATAAGGGGCTTGGGCAATAGCTAGCTGCATTTGAGCATGCGACAGTAGTAGTAAGTCTCTGCAGTAGAAGTAGCAGAGTGTACAACAGTAGCAGTAGGTTGGGCAACAACAGGGTGTAACAGTAGGGAGTTTAGCCAGTAGCAGCAGTGCTTCCATTGCTTAGCAGTGTAGCAGGTAGGGTGTCACATGTGTGCAATATGTGCACGTACATAACAACAGCATATAACCTTAGCAAACAGGAATAGTACCAGTAGTAGACAAAGGGGGGAGTAGGGCAGTATGTTGACCACTGCTTTGCCATAGCAGCAGCAGTAGTAGTAGGACCAGTAGAACAATAGGGTGTTAGCTAATTGTGGATAGAAACACTAGGAGAATAGCCTAGGACAACAGGTATAGGAGCAGTGGCGTGTGCATGAATCGATAGAGGGAGAGCAGTATCATTTGGGGATACACTGCAGTAGGTTAAGTACAACATTGTCTAGTTTGTGTGTGTGTCTAAGACAGAGGACAGACGGTTTTGTGCAGCCAGGTAAGTGTAGGCGTGGGTATTACCTATGAATATGTAGATATGGGGTGTGTGTGTGTGTGTGTGTGTGTGTGTGTGTGTGTGTGTGTGTGTGTAGTGGTAATATATTGGTATTGGCATAAGTAATGTTAGGATATGGATATATAATGTGTATGTGGTATATTGGTAACAAGATACCAATGTAGAAAGGGTAATACATGCATAGTGTAATGGACATCATATTGTAAATGTCTAGGGTATGCTAGATAATGTATAAGGTAAGGTAAATAGCTATATTTACCTTACCTTATATATATATATATATATATATATATATATATATATATATGTATAAGGTAAATAGCTATATATATATATATATATATATATATATATATATATATATATATATATATATATATATATATATATATATATAGCTATTTACCTTACCTTATACATTATCACTATGTATCTACCTTTATATATATATATATATATATATATATATATATATATATATATATATATATATATATATATATATATATATATATATAAAAAATATATATATATATATATATATATATATATATATATATATATATATATATATATATATATATATATATAAAGGTAGATACATAGTGATATGAGCTAGTATTGCCTAATATTGGCTAGAATACCTTAGTATGGCAAGGTATGGACCAAGAAACCTAAAAATGACCTAGTTTGACCTAGTTTAACAAGGTATGACCTTGTTTGACTTTCATGACCTAGAATTGACCTAGAAATCATATTTCAATTTAGATATCAATGATTATAACTCTAAAATACCAATTGGCATTGATATTTCATATTTTGGTCTCTGAGGCACTGTTACCTATACTGTTGATACTTTACATCGGATTCCAGGCAAGCATATTTTTTGATAATTTTCTGTTTATGATATCTTCTATATTTCTTGTATCAAGTGTCGATATCCCTAATTTTTTGACATCACAGATTGGTATTTCTGGATCCCATCATGAGATATTATTCCTTGTATATCTTGGTGTACCTTGTGCAAGCCTTGTTGTTCTTATACTTGTACGGACACTGATTCCTGAGAGGATTAGCTACCTTATCAGAGAATCCCGTGGCGTAACGTACTATGGTTAGATCCACAATACCAGTCGAGGGCGGGGAGTATTAGCATAGATATGTGAACATACCCTCCTTGTATCATATCTTATTCCTTGAATAGTGTTAATCATATACCGCACATATGATTAACTAGGACATAATACTTATGAAAGTTCCAAAGCCGATCACCTGTTGAAACTATTGCTCACTCACTTAGATAGTTTACTCTTCATTCTTGTACATGATATTTCTTACTCTTATATTTACTTAGAGCGTTACACATATCTTGTTATATTCATGTAAGAGTTATGTTATCTTGTATATTCTCTCTATTTACTATTATATAGTTTATATCATTTACTGGAACTGTTATTAGAGATGTGCTTCACTCCAATCTTAACTAGATAATTTTTTTGGATAATTTAGAGGAGTGGTGCCATACCCATTATGGACCTCAAGATGTAGTGGGAGTAGATTCTGGAGACTTTGGCTCAGGAGGCACTAGCTCTAGCTGAGGAGACACTAGTAGCGACTCAATTAGATTAGCTATTAGTACTAAATTTATCTCCAACTTATGATACATTGGGATGTTATTATTTTTGAGACTTATGTTATATTGAGATAGTAGACTCATAGATTCTGGATGTAGTTATGGATTATGTTATGTTTCTAGACTTCTTTTGGATTATCATATCATATATTTTATGTCACTATCGTGTCATTTATCTTCCTTATAGTTTATTGTGCTTGAGTATGAGTATTATCATTATATTGTCCTCCTTTTGGAGTTGAGATATCATTAACAGGTTATGATACATATTTATGAGATGTGTTAGATAGCATAGTGAACCTAGACAATGTTCTACCGCCGATGCTGCGGTGTAGGTTGGACGTACCCACGTCCTCGTGCCCTTATACCGAGTGCAGGTCGTGACATATTTTTAGTGGTGGCCCATGCAGGTCAGACTTCGCAATTAGAACGATGTCATGGAAGTGCAACGGCTTAGTTGTACTACTGCGAGCTTGCGATAGGATATAGGAAAAATGATATTAGGACGAAAGAATACTCAATTATAATTAGGATTCCTTGAAAGATTCCTAGAAAGACCTCTGAGAAACTCACTAAGAACTCTTATCTCAAAACATGTTTCCACTTGTTTTCGTCTACTCTCCCTTATTCATTGTTGAATTTTATTCTTGGCATTTGTTGTTGACTTTGATTTTGTATCGAGATGAATTATGGAGACTAAGTTAAGGTATATTCGGATGACATATTTGATGAGGACAATGTGAAAGATAAAATATCTACTTTACTTATGGAGTTTGGAGTTTACCGCAGCCATACTAGCTAGTGTGGCTAAGACATAGAGCCTGATTTTGGATATACTTATCTTAGTTATAGAATTTAGAATTTCTCGCAGCCATACTGGTTGGCGAGGTGAGAATTCTAGATAACATGATTATAGAGGTATATACCTTAGTTATGCACTCTATCAATTATCGCAACCATACTTACTAGCGTGACGAAGATTCTGGGTAACATGATTACAAATAGACATATATGATTATCAGATTGTATCTTAAACTGGTTCTTAATATATTATCTATATTATTCCACTCCTGTTATTATAAAATTTTATTCTATCACCTCCCCTAGCTTAGGAATAGGGATTTCCTTAGTTCTTCTAGGCCAGTTCCTTATAGAGCTTCATTCTGTTAATTCTTGAGGTTCCTTGGATAGTGTAGTAGTTTGGTAACTTACATATAGGTTTATGTCATTGGGTATCAATGTTGATTGTTGGTAATATAGCTTGTGAGTCTGTGGGTGATTCCTGGTTGGGCATATGAGCTATAGGCATCAATCTAGAGCTAACTCATAGTGCAGTACCTTTGTAGCAATAGTTCTATGGTAGGTGTCAGTATAGTTAGTACTTGTACCAATAGTAGAATGGAGAGTAGAGTATCAATTGTGATTCCAGGAGTTTGTATCAGTGTCGTCATGCATGTTTATATATGTGTATCAATATAAGAATAGGTATCATGTGAGTGTAGAGTTTGTTAGAAAATTTGGATTGGTAGGATAATAAAGGGGTAGCAGTCATGGCTGCATCATACTAGGCAGTATAGTATAGTTAGGTACCTAAAATCTGGAGGGTGTATATTCTTGTAGAACATATTTGGATATATCAGCTGAGTGCATCACATGATACATGTATGGTAATGGAAGGGTACATTTGTGTGGGTTTGTTATGATGTATCAGTAGTCATCAAAAGGGTATGGGTGAAAAGTTCTGTAAGGGTATTATAATATATAAAGGTAGGGTGATATAGTAGCAAGGTTGAAGGAGGAGGTGAGATAAATGTAGAGGCAACAGTTTGTAGTAGATTAACCTAGAAGTAGGGGATTGTACCTGGGTATTAAAAAAATAGTAAGCTTTAGTAACAGCAGTAGTATTGGGAGTTGCAGTTGTAGCAAACTGCAGTTATGTGAAGGAGTAACTAATGGTGTTGGGAACTGCATACAGAAAGTTCTAACTACAGTTGAATGTCCCGTCCCGTTCAGTTCAACCAGAGGAATTAAAATGCAACGACGTTTGGACTTAACCATGCAACGACTTGCTCGAAGTCCCGCTCGGTCAAGGCAACTCCTCGCTCAGGTGGGTGGCTTCGGTAAACTTGCCTCATCTTGGCCTTCGCACTAATAAAAAGAAGTTTTTAACGCACTGTATAGGCTTGATAATAAAAGAGATGAGTCCACATAGATAAGGGAATAATCCCATTGAGTCGAGCATGTGTGTAGAACATGGAAAAAGTATCATAATGTTGCTTAGATGTTTTCTACGATGATATTAGAGCATGACATTACGTCCTTGGACTCTCGATTGAGTTCTTTAACTCTGATGGCTTCATACTAAATATTGTTTCCGCAATCGATATTGTTGGTGCACTCTCTCTCTCAATGTTCCGCGGGATGTTCCATACAATAAGTCTATATATTTTATAAAATCATACGAAGAAAAATTTGGTTGAACAAAGATAGTTCACGTAAGGCATGGTTGGCTATGTCGGGCTGGGCATATTCACCAAAAATTGCGTCGACGTTCGCAAGTTGTGTGCGGGACCAAATGTTTATGAATAAGAATGAGTTAGACACGATTTGAGTATATGGGATGACTATCGATAGGGGTGCCATCGGACGATGTTATCGTCGATGCGATATAGATGAACATGCTAGGAATTTGAGGAGTTGTTCGAACGAAGATTCAAAGTGATCGGTCGTGATTCGAACAATCATTTCGAGAATTTATCGAGTAACTTATCCTTGATTGGTATATGGGATAGCTTTGAGGATGTTGACTAACTGAGGATCGGGGTACCGGTGGGTCTATCAGCAAGTGACACGGGTAGTACAAAGCCTTAGAAACAAGTATGACAGAGTTAGTCATAATTGTAGATATCTCATACGAGATTTGAGTTAGACGAACAAGAAGGTGATGCCTAGCAGTTTAGGACTGCGTCGGTTATGAAATACTGATGGAAAGAGTAGATAGATTGAATCGAAAAAAGTTAAGGTGTAACAAACAAATGACTCAATCGAAGAATAAATAAGAATCATATACGAAAAGTTAGCACGATTTGAAGTTATCATGCATGGAAATGATTCGAATATGCAAGAATGACTCTAAGGATTTGGGATAGATGTTGCTCAATTATTTGAGTTAGCATAGAATAATGCAAGTTAAAAAAATATGTTGCTCGATGACTTGAGATAGACAGATAAACATACGTGATTTTGGGGTTTGAACGAATTGATCATGTGATTAGTTCGAGGGATAATGATCGAATTTGATCTGAAATATCGAGGAGATTGTGGTATATCCAGTTCGGATGATAACATTAGTTGCACACTCGGAGTTCGTTGCAAAGAAAGATTGTCAGGTTATGTATATCATCGATAGTATTGTGGCATATCTAAGATTGATGTACGATAACTAGGGGGTACTCTGATTCGAAGAATGATGATCGTGTAAAATGTTATTATTCAGATGGATGTTATACTTGGGATTTCGATAGTAATGGATGTTTGGATTACTTGATTATATGAACTTGAAGTTTGCATGAATAAATAGTGCTTAGACTATGTGAAACAAAAATATTGACGGATTTGATGATAAATAAAATGTGGATTGTTATGGCTCGGAAAAATTATAGTAGGTGATCTTGTGATTGTTCGATGAGATAGATGCTCAAGATTGATGATTAGCAGGATTGTGATTTAAGGAAAGTCAAAATGGACGAAAGTATGATTGAAATTTTATGACTCAGAATTTCAATCAACATTGCGATTGTGATCGGTGGATTATGACTTGTGATTTTGTAGTCGAGGTATATCAGTTGGGATTGGTAGGGCTATCGAACGAGTTAAGGATTATGGTTTTTGAGATTGTGCGATTAGTGTTGATAAACTATAGAGTTTGATCGAGGATGATCGTGAGCGATATAGGAATGGCTTTGCTGAATAACTCGTACCCCTTGGATTGAATGCTACGAATAGGAAAATCTATGCTCAAAGTTTAGAAATGAGAGTGATGCGAGCTTGGATAGAAAACTGCGTACTATCAACTTTGGTTTGACCTTAGGATTGGGGTCAGCGTTGATATTATTGTTTAGGAACGGTGATTACAATACTGATGTTGGCTTTAGCCTGAAGGGATGGCCTAACGGTTGGGCAAGACATCCCTATTTCGAGAGGTAGCATCGATACGATTGATTTTAGGATTGATAGGATGAATCAAATATATGGAATTGGATTCACTACCACGAGGCTTAGCTGAAATGTATATATTTTGAGGATGCCTTAAATATGTGCACGGTCCGACTCGAGTGATAATGACAGATTCTTTATCACGAGACTTGGTTAAAATACATGTATTTTAGAGATACCTTAAATATGTGCACGATCCAACTAAGTAATACGTTGAATTCAAGTAAGACTAAAGGAATGGAACAGTATCAGAGATTTTGAAATCGTAGGTTTCAAAGAAAATATTGATGGTAGTACGGTCGTTGGATTTGAAATAAACTTGAATATTGATGCAAGTCAGGTTTCAGAGATTGGTTAAGGAGAAGTAGCACTAGGTTTCAACTAGGAGACGATGAATGAACGACTTGATGAAATTTTGATTCAAAAATTGTTAGGGATGTCTATTGAATGGTTCGCCCTAGAACTAAGTTGTCCATGTGCATGACGAGTATAAGTTACCCCAAGTTTGAGATATAGTTGTTCGATGTGAAAAATAACTAAGGCACAAGCGTGACTCGGATTGAAGAAACACATAAGAGGAGTGTGTGTGAGAATTATTAAATATTGAATCAAGTGATAAGTCAATGAGTGTGTACTAAGTAAATTTTGAGGACGAAACTTTTTTTGAGTGGTATATTATGTAATGCCCCGTCTCGCTCAGTTCAACCGGAGAAATTGAAACGCAACAAGATTTGGACTTAGCCATGCAACGGCTTGCTCGAAGTCCAGCTCGGTCGAGGTAACTCCTCGCTCAGGTGGGTGGCTTCGGTGAACTTGCCTCAGCTTAGCCTTTACATTAATAAAAAGAAGTTTTTATTGCACTAAATAGGCTTGATAATAAAAGAGATGAATCCACATAGCTAAGAAAATAATCCCATTGAGTCGAGCATGTTTATAGAACATGAAAAAAGTGTCATAAGGTTGCTTAGATGTCCACCACGATATGTCATGCCCCGGTCCCAAAGAACCGATCATCCTCGCTAAGGCGTGATCCCGTATTAACCTAGGTTGCGCTCGTACAAGATGGGTTCCATAACGGTCGATTACAGCAGCTTGCGACAGGGTCGTCGCACAGAAGTCCCAAGTAGAGAACTTGAAGAACGCAAAAACATGTACAAAATGATAATCTTTATTGATATTAAAAATAAGATTACAAAGGCGCAAAGCCAAGATTACATGTCATCAAGCTCACTTTCTCTCTGAATACAAACACTCTGCTCTCTCTTTCTCTCTTTCTCTCTTTATATAATTATAATCGCTCATGTCCGAAGGCTTGCAACTTTACGTATGCTTCAGAAGGCGAAGTCAATATATTATGTCTTTTATAGGTGAACTCTTCAACGCGGTCGCATGCCTCGAAACGCCAAGGAAGTCTATGGCTTAGCACGTCTAAGCGAACTTCGTCTCGACGAGCAAGTACATGTAACATGCACATAAAAACTGTTGGGTGGTCAGTACACAACCGTACTAGTGAGTGAGCCCCTCGCCCTCCCATACAAAACTAACACGTTCATTTAGTGAGTGCAACTATTTCTTTGATTGTCTTTCTATTTTTGCCTTAGGATCAATTTGATGACTTAGACTCCTGGCCTATTCGTATTGCAACCGACATAGTCATACTATCAATTCTTTGAGACCGTGCTGCAAGACCCAGTTGCGTAAACATTGTGGCCGTGCCATAAGATCTATTTGTGTGACAAACATCGAGGTCGTGCCTTGTAATACAGTGTAACTCATTCATACTTGTCTTATAGTCTTTCTTGTTTCAGCATAGAACCGATTTGAACCATACCCATAAACTTGTGTTACTGACTGCAAAAAGGATGCCATATCTCGTGTCGGAGCACGTGTCTTTGCTATAGCCAAATCTTAGGCTCCATACGTGTGTTACAAATTGTGTACACATTTTCTTGAATCATTCTTGTCGTGCTTACACTTGTTTCGACTTAACCGATATCGGGCATAAACTTACTTAATCTAAGGCATGCATACAGATCGGCGCTATTATGTTCACTCATCTATATAAAAGGTTACTAGCAATGTCAACCTATCTTGGACTATAGCTGGGTTAGACGGCGATCCTTTCGAGACAGGTATCGAGCCATGATCGAAAGTTCTTAAATCACCCGTGCCAGTCCTACTAGTACTGCTATACTCGCTCCTTCTAGGCCGAATCGGTTCCTTAGCCTAGGCAACAGTTCGAGGAAACTACACCTTGTGCACAAGCTTTCCAATGACCATGCAAGACTCAACTCGACTTACCATTCTTCGTATCATTTCTCATTCTTTGCTTCTCATACTTTTACGTGACTCCCTCAAACCAGGGATTGCTTCGACGTCAACTGGTCCAGATAACGTTCCATGTTTCCATACTCATTTTGACTCAATTCTAGAAATGACTATTTGATAGCCCTCTTGCTTAACTTGACCAAATTCATGTTCTATGCAGTGCCATTAATCGCGTCATACTCTATATGACTAGCATTGAAATCGTGGAACTGTGTGGCTATACCAAGTTGTGGAACCATAGGACATATTACTTGAATTAGCCGTGTTTCGTGCCTTAATCCAACTATGTTTCATGCGACACTGCTGCCCAAGTCATATTTTATATAACAAGTCTTGAGGCCGTGGGAACGTGCGCGTGCTGAACTTTGAACAATTGTGTTCTTTGAATGCCACAATCGTGCCATCTTCTATAAGACCGACAGTGAGACCGTAGGACGTATTTACTATGCAAAGCAGTAGGATCGTGGGGATGTGCCTGCTATGATATCAAGTTGATAACCCGTGGCATAACTTTGCCTAACTCAATATGTAGGGTCAAATGAAAAAGTATCAGCTTTAAAAACTATCGTGGAGAATATTTAAGCAACATTATGACACTTTTTCATGTTCTACACACATGCTCGACTCATTGGAATTATTCCTTTAGCTATGTGGATTCATCTCTTTTATTATGAAGCCAATTCAGTGCATTGAAAACTTTATTTTATTAGTGTGAAGGCCAAGCTGAGGCAAGTTCACCGAAGCCACCCATCAGAGCAAGGGGTTGCCTTGACCGAGCGGGACTTCGAGCAAGTCGTTGCATGGATAAGTCCAAACATCGTTGCATTTTGATTCCTTCGGTTGAACTTGTTACACCCCGATTCGGTAGAATCGATAGTCGTCCCTCGAGCGTGATGTCGTGCGAGCCTATATTGCGCCCGCACAAGGCAATTTCGTAAGGTTATCTGAAATACAACATTCAAATCCAGTACGCAGAGAAATTGAACACATTTATATAAAAGAAAACTTTGTCTTTCATTGATAATGTACTTGTTTACAAGACTCGATTACAAAAGAGGCTGTACGGGCTTATAAACTGACTCAGATGAGATAGTCGTTCCATACATTTACATTTGTTTATACAAAGCAACAAATGACTCTCTTGGACCTGGGATCGGCGAGAGTTGATGCGACATGGCACATTCTTGATCAAAGTCTTCAAAAGGTTGCATATTTGCCTTCGTAAGCTAGCAAGGCTTCAAAATGTTCTTAGTGTCGCCTTCAGTTTCTTGGCACGTACGCTATCCTGGTTCAGAGCACCTGTGTAGAGCGAGGGTCAGTACATTACATGTGTACAGGTGGATGGCTAATTATATCCATGCTCTCATTTGATTCAAGAAATTATGTGAACTAGTATAAATATATTTTGTGAACTTTCTAGCCATTCTAATCCATTCATGAAAACATTTAAAAGGCACAAATAACATAACGACGATAGTTCTTACCCACGGTAGAGCGTGCCGTTGTAGTATAAGCTTACCATATTCTTTCCTATCATATTGATAATGATAAAATATAATATAGTGCAATTGTGAAGGTCACAGGCATGATAAGCCATCCTAGACATATATAGCTTGGTACGACAAAGGTCCTTCAGCGCAGGTAGCAAGCCCCATTGAAAGCTACTGCCTACCATGACATGCATCCAACCTAGCTATCTGTGTTTCTTCTTAGGCCAGATTGGTCCCATGGCCCTGGGATACCGTCTGAAGAAACAATCGCCCTTGTGCACAAGTTGTCCGTGATTGTGCTAAGCTAACAAGTTATTCAAGGCACGTTTCATGGTTTCGTTGTAGTATTTATTTAATCGATTCGATCTTTGCTTAGCAAAGTTCTATATAGCATGGTATTTAGCAAGCACGTAACAGTTATATGACAAGCAGTTCTAAAGCCCGTATATGTTAGATGTCGTGCAACAGTTTATTGGAATAAGCATTTGTGTCGTTGCATTTACATCTAGCATAGCATATTTTTGTTGTCGTAGATTGATTGAAGAATAAGAGGGTCAATTGTAAAGAAGGGTCAGTCACTCACCTTGATTTGATCGAGACGAGGGACCAGTTGGTTTACGCTTAGACGTTGCCTACACGATCACTTGAAATCGTACATGCAACTGGTCAGAACACTGCGATATTCAATGAGTTCGATAGGAAATGCAAAATTCGAAGAACGCATAAAAACCATAAAAAATATTCACGAAAATGCTTTCAGAAAACCAAGCCAAAGCTAAAGCCAAAGAAGCAAGTACGTCATGAAAAACAGAGCAACGAGAGGTCTCTCTTGACTCAGCCACATAGTCCATCCTCGAGGCACAACCCGCTAAATATGGGACTTGATTCTGAAGAAACCATTCTATAACGAGGAAAGGTTCTTAATTCAACCGGTCTCTTCAATCGATTAAGTTGATCCCGTTCAATCGGTTCCGACTAAATCGATAGCGACAGTGTTCCTTTCTCGCTTATCCTGTGGACGGGAAACGGGGCACGATGTAGGGACAAGACACTACAAAACTGAGCATGATGGGGCATTACAACATTATAGTTAGCAGTGCATAGTAGTAGATTATAGATATGAGTATGGGTAGTATAGTCTTGCACTACTATGCATGTGCAGAAAATTGCAGTAGTTAAGGCTAAGCAGTGTGCAGAGGATGAGTGAATGGCAGGATGTAGGGGAAGTTTGGTAGGGAAGAAGGAATCTGAGTCTATTTTGCTGGGAACAGTAGGGGTATTATGCTACAGGTAAACCTGTAGGTTGGAGAGAATATGTGCCTAAAGAGGATATATCACCTAGTGTTTGAGGTTGTTGATATGTTAGAAAGTGATAGGTAGAGGAAGGAAGTACAGTGTCTAGAATTGTGTGCACGAGCGCATAGTAGGTGATGTGTGAAAGGCATAAAGGTGAAGTGAAGTACAGTACGGGAGTTTATGAGTATCATGCAGTAAGATTCTGAGTATTACATATAACAGTAGTATGTCAGTGAGGTGGGCTAGTACCAAGTGGGTATTCTGGATTATTTAGTGCATGTGACAGGTGTAACGCCACAGTTCTAAAATATGTAGGACTAGGAATACGGTACATGCCAGCAACATTTTGCTAATGGGCCAAAACTACCTATCAAGCACATTAGCTAATGCTTAAGCTGTAAATCTTGACATCAACCCAAAATAATAACACAAGTCATAGGTACAGAGCTAATCTCATCCACACAGAATAGCAGTCCAAGAAGTAATCAAGTCCAATATGATAAAGATAGCAAATGTCTAGCAGTAAAGGAAATATAACTGTGCGGGAAAAAGACATCATGAAACCACAAAAAGTGAAATAAAGTAAATAGTCAACTAGAAGATTGCTGAAAAGAAAGAAAATAAAGTAGCAATGTCTAAAATAGAGAATGACATGTCTCAAGAGAAATCCTCTGGTGCTATCTCATCCTTCTGCGAAGGTACGTCTCCAGTCTCGACTCCAGAACCATAAACCTCCGGGTAGCCCTCTTCTCTATCTAAGCCTGGGGAATAACCAGGTCCTGAGGAGACATAACAAAATGCATAATATACAAGCCTAATGTAACAACATGTAACATACAAGAAAAGACAGCAAATAATATAAGAAAATAATACAAAAATAAGGAATAAGGGTAAGTGGCATGCCGTTGAGAATAGTGCTATCAAAAGTGACTATAAGTAAATCGGGGTAACCGCAATTCGATGGGATCTCACAGTCCTATAGACAATAGGCCGATGGGGACTCCCTAACTATAGTATGTCTCATTCGCACTCGATGAGAGCTCACGAACAAGGTGGTCAGGTATAGTCAACGTCTAATAACAAGTAAGGGTCAAGTCAAGACAAATACAGGTAATCAAATCAAGTCAAGGTCAAGTCCAAGTGATGAAATCAAGTCAACACACAAGAACACGAAAATCTAACCAAGTATAATGAAACATAGATCGAGTAGATGATATGAAAAAGAAAACATGTAGCATATAAGAAAACATGTAAAGAGAACATCATGACACATATAGAAGAATCATGTGATAATATAAGGAAGAAATAAACATGAACTAGAATGACTGGAAATAAACATGCATAATATTGTACAAGTTGGCAAGGTATACTTTCCTGTAACCTATAACTACGCATATGTCTGACCAACTCCAAAGTCCTTGCTACTTTCGTCACGTACGCTTATAAAAAATATTCTACTATCGATAATACAATAATAACTTACTATATATGGACTTACCATATATAGATCTTAATAATATATTTATACCAAAACTAGTCATATTGACTACTCTACTTAATATAGTATAAATAGTATTAAATATACGTATAAAAGTAATATATTATTAACATAAAAATATCACTTTTAATTCAAATTTTTTTTTTATAAATATTCTATAATAATAATTAATATATTTTATTCATAGAAAAATATGTGTACAAGTCTTGTATTAATTCTACAACATTATTCCTAGACTTGGTATACGATTTGTATCTCGAAATAATAAATATTTAAAAATCACTAATTTTGGAACAATCATAAACAATAGGTAAAATTATATATTTATCATGAAAAAATTCACAATAATAAATTTAGTAAGGATATATGAAGTATCAAGGCTTTTGGATACAAAGAACACATAATTTTCGGAGTTACGATGTTATGGCAAATGTTAAGAATTTTAATAAACACTAAACAAACTCAAAACTCAGTAAAAAGATATACATTAGAAAGCTCTTAATATCTAGTCTCTTATAAAATTATTAGGAAGATCGAATCTGACGAAAATAGGCAAAAATTCACTCGCAACAAATATGGTCTCTTCTGGACACCATATTATAGAATGGACGTCCTGGACAAACCATTTGGAACTGTGTGAGTGGCTAATTAGACATAAAATAGACACAAAGATCTTTTCATTAGTTTTGGTGTCACGAATAGATGAGGTCGGGAACTACATGAAACCCTAGATGCAAAATAACGTACCCGTTGGAATGAATTCAGACTTTGATCCCAAACTTCGGTTAACTTGTATAGCTATTTTGGTATACTAGAAGGGATTATGAACATATGAGGGGTCGATAGGATTGTATAGGGTCACATTAGCTTTGTAATAAATATTAGTGGAGCATCATGGAAGGTCGAAAAGGGGTCGAAACTGCTGATGCGGCTGAAAGTGGTCGACGGGTGTATAGGCTGAAGGTATTTCAAGATTATAATGATAGAGGGGGGTTGGTGGCCACTTTATATGCATTTATATATAAAGTTTGAAGGGTTAAAGGGTTTGGGTTTGGTTAGAGAAGGTTTTAGGAAAGTTTGGTTTGATTTTGTTGCTCCAATAAAAAGATATGCAAGATTAAATCTATAGGTGAATATTGAGTTTCCTAATTTGGAAAGTCAAGGGTGGGTTGGTTTAAACTATTGTATGGTTGTACAAAATCTCTAAAAATTAATCAAAATTCACCCTAATAAGTTATGTTAACCTATTATAGGCTCAATTAAGGATAGTTGAACTAGTTATAGGCCTATAGGGTTTATGTAGTTGAAATTGACTCTGAAAAGCTATTTAATGGGTCTTATGTGCCATTTGAAAATAAATAGCACATAAGAACTTAATTGAGTGGAAAACCATTGGCATGTGTGTAGTATTCTTAAAATAGGTCAAAACTATATATTGTGTCAAATAATTTGGATCGAAGTTTGGCCTTAATTGCTATTTGGAAAGCTAGTCAAATTATATGGTAGAGACTAAAATAACTATTTTATCCCTAAAGTTATACATGAAAAATATAGCACAAAAGAACATGTTTGGATGGGACATAATATATCAAACCGAAGGTAGAGTCGTCTAGAATGAGATGATGGGACTAGATTTGAGAAATTGATAATTGTTGTACTTCAAAAATCAAAGCTATGGTAAAGTACTACAATAGTCATTATTGATCATAAATATAGTTTAATATTAGATACCCATATTAAATAAATAAAAATAATATCCAAAAATTAGAGGGATTACAACCTACCCATCTTAGAAAATTTTGTCCTTAAAATTAAAATAACTCACAATAGTAAAGGAAAAAAAATATGTCAATGGTTTTAAGATGTCTCTAAAGGTGTTCTACTTTTCTATGGTTGTTCCTAATGAAACATATAACAAGCAAGCATAAACCATTATTCTACTTACTATCATTATCATAAAATTTTAAGTTATTACCTTCAGTTGCTTCTTGTGTCGCAGTTCCTCTTCAACCATCATGGCAAAGGCCTGTTCGGGTCGTTGTGCTCCTGCCTTCTATCTAGTTTGCGCAAATTGTGTCGCTTGGTCGGGAAGCGGTCCAGGTGGATATCCTCCTTGCATTGTGGGTTGAGCTGGTGCTTGTAGGCCTCTCGTTGGGCAATCTCGAAGTTGATGTTGGGTTGAACCACATCTTAGACATTGGCTTAGTCTTTGGCGACAATTTTGCTAAGTATGACCTCTCCTATTACTGGCAAGTCGGGTTATCTTGGTCTTGATATGAGGCGACCCTCTATTGTCGGTGATGTATTGTGGAACGCCTTTCTAGTCCTCCGAGTGCTGCTTGCGCTGATGATGTAGCTTCCCGTGGACGCTTCTGGTTAGCCTCCTTCCGGTGGACTTGATCCAAGCATCGTGCTGCTGTAAGAACTCTTGAATACGTAGTAGGTGGAACGGCTCCGATAAGCTTCTGTAATCTGTAGCTCATTCCGTCGTAGAATTTCTCTGCCTTTTTTTCTTCAGTCTGGGTCAATGTAGGTGCAAATCGGCTGAGTCGCAGAAAATTGACATTGTACTCTTCCACCACCATGCTGCCCTGGATAAGAGAAATAAATTTGTCTCCCAGCTCCGCTTTGAAAGTTGCCGGGATATACATCTCTTGGAAGAGTTTAGAGAAGTCATCCCAAGTGACATTATCCTGCCCAAGTCTTTTCTCCTCCGTAAGCCACCAGTGGTGCGCATTGGCGGTTAGCTGCATCCTGACGACAATCGTCCAACAATTATTCGTTAAATCTGCTACCTCCAACTGGTGTTGGATGTTGGTGATCCACTCATGAACCTCTGTGGGCTCCTCCTTGTCCGAGAATTTAGGTGGCTTCTACTTACGAAAATATGCAAGTGTTCCCATCGATGGCTGATGAGCCGGTGGAGTCACCCTCTCCAAAGCTGCTACAATACGATCCTCCATGTTCTCCGTCTGTCTCCACTGACTCTCCAACTGGATCTGCTATTGTGCTTATATCATCACATAGAAAGTATGGAACAACTGTTGTGGGTCCATCAGCTGTCCGAGCTGTGTAAATGGCATCGGTGGCATCGGCGGCATCGGCGGCATCGGCGAGATATCCTCTTTCCTGAACCTCAGTGGGTGTGAAGCTGCTAAATTGTCTGGTTGGGTAGAAGAACCTCTAAACAGTAGCAGGGTCATGTCGACATGAGTCACTACAACATTCTGCGGGGTAACCGCGGGATTCTTGTCACCGGCTTGTGGGTTTATTGTACTGCACATAAACGAAACGGAGAAGCTAAGGACAGAGGATATCAAGCAGGAAGTAAGTCAAGGAGATAATTTCAAAGTCGATATATAGGGATCAAGAATGTGGAACAATATAAAGATGTGGATGAGATCCTATGGGTCTTTTCTATCCTTTTTGCAAGCTCACGCCAGTACAGTAACGTAACCGAAGTGATTAACGTAGATCTTCATGGGCCACCACAAAAACACGTAACACCCCAGTCCCAAAATACGTAGGACCAGGAATATGGTACATGCCAGCAACATTTTGCTAATGAGCCAAAACTATCTATCAAGCTCATTAGCTAATGCTTAAGCTGTAAATCATGATAACAACCCAGAATAATAACACAAGTCACAGGTACACAACCAATCTCATCCACACAGAATAATGGTCTAAGAATTAATCACGTCCAATATGATAAATATAGCAAATGTTCAACAGTAAAGGAAATATAACTGTGCGGGAAAAGACATCATGAAACCACAGAAAAAAGAAATAAAGTAAATAGTCAACTACAAGTCTACTGAAAAGAAAGGAAATAAAGTAGCAATGTTTAAAATAGAGAATGACATATCTCAAGAGAAATACTCTAGAACTAGCTCGTCCTCCTACGAAGTTATGTCTCCAGTCTCGACTCCAGAACCATAAACCTCTGGGTAGCCCTCCTCTCTATCTAAACCTGGAGAATAATCAGGTCCTCAGGGGACATATCAAGATACATAATATACAAGCCTATTGTAAAAGTATATAACATACAAGGAATGTCAGAAAATAGTACAAAGAAACAATATAAGAATAAGAAATAAGGGTAAGTGGCATGCCGTCGAGAATAGTGCTATCAAACATGACTATAAGTAAATCAGGATAGCCGCAACTCGATGGGAGCTCACAGTCCTATAGTCAGTAGGCCGATGGGACCCTTTAATTATAGCATGTGTCATTCGCACTCGATGGAAGCTCACGAACGAGATGGTCAGTATAGTCAACGTCTAATAACAAGTCAGGGTCAAGTCAAGACAAATACAGGTAATCAAATCAGGTCAAGGTCAAGTCCCAAGAACATGAAAATCTAACCAAGTATAATAAAACACAGATCGAGTAGATGATTTGAAAAAGAAAACCTGTAGCATATAAGGAAACATGTAAAGTGAACATCATGACGCATGTACAAGAATCATGTGATAATATAAGAAAGAAATAAACATGAACTAGAATGACTGGAAATAAACATGCATAATACTGCACAAGTTGGCAAGGTATAATTGCCTGTAACCTCTAACTGCGCGTATGTCTGACCAACTCCAAAGTCCTCGCTACTTCCATTAATTATGCTTATAATAAATATTCTATTATTAATAGTACGCTAATAACTTACTATATATGGACTTACTATAAATAGACCTTAATAATATGTTTATACCAAAACTAGTCATATTGAATACTCTACTCAATATAACATATATAGTATTAAATATACCTTTAATAGTAATATATTATTAACATAAAAATATTACTTTTAATTCAGGAAGATATTTATAAATATTCTATAATAATAATTAATATATTTTATTCATAGAAAAATATGTGTATAAGTCTTATATTGATTCTACAACATTATTCCTAGACTTGGTATAGGATTTGAGTCCCGAAACAATATATATTTAAAAATCACTAATTCTGGAAAAATCATAAAAAATAGGTAAAATTATATATTTGTCATGAAAATATGCACAATAATTAATTTAGTTAGGATATATGAAGTATCAAGGCTTTTGGATACAAAGAATACATAATTTTGGAGTTACGGTGTTACGACAAATGTTAAGAATTTTAATAAATACTAAACAAACTCAAAACTCAGCAAAAATATATGCGGTGGAAATATCTTGATGTTTAGTTTCTTACAAAAATTATTAGGAAGACCGAATATGACCGAAAATAGGTAAAAATTTCACTCGTAATAGATCTGATCTCTTCTGGACACCTTGTCGTAGAATGGATGCCCCGGACAAACTGCTTGGAATTGTGTGAATGGCCAATTGAACATGAAAATAGACACAGATTTTTCCATTAGTTTGGTTTCACGAAAAGATGAGGTCGAAAAGTACACAAAAGCCTAGATGCAAAACAACGTACATGCTGGAATAAATTCAGACTATGATCCCAAACTTCGGTTGACTTGTAGGGCTATTTGGTGTACTAGAAGGGATTGTGAACATATGAGGGTTGATATAATTTTATAGGGTTGTGTATGCTTCACAACGAATAATCTTGGAGCATCACGGGAGGTCAAAAAGGGTCAAAACTGCTGCTGCGGCTGAAAGTGGTCGGTGGGTGTATATGCTGAAGGAATTACGAGATTATGAGGATAGAGGGTGGTTAGTGGCCACTTTATATGCATATATATAAATTTTGAAGGGTTAAAGGGTTTAGGTAGAGAAGGTTTTAGAAATGTTTGGTTAGATTTGGTTACTCCAATAAAAATATATGTAAGATTGAATCTATATGTGAATATTGAGTTCCCTAATTTGGAAAGTCAATGGTGGATTGGTTAAACTATTATATGGCTGTACAAAATCTCTAAAAGCAATCTAAATTCACTCTAATAAGTTATGATAACCTATTATAGGCTCAACTAAGGCTAGTTGAACTAATTCTAGGCCTATAGGGTTTATGGAATTGAAATAGACTCTGAAAAGCTATTTAATGGGTCTTGTGTGTCATTTGAAAGTAAATGGCACATGAGAACTTAATTGATGAAAAATTATTGGCATGTGTGTAGTAGGCTCAAAATAGATCAAAATCATTTATTGGGTCAAATGATTTGGATCGGAGTTTGGCCTTAATTGCTATTTGGAAAGCTAGTCAAATTTTATGGTAGAGACTAAAATGACTATTTTATCCCTAAAGTTGTACATAAAAAATATAGCACAAGGGAACATATTTGGATGAGACATGATATATCAAACTGAAGGTGAACTCGTCTAGAATACGATGATAGGACTAGATTTGAGAAATTGATAATTGTTGTGCTTCAAAAATCAAAGCTATAGTAAAGTACTATAATAGTCATTATTGATCATAAATATAGTTTAATATTAAATATCCATATTAAATAATTAAAAATAATAGCCAAAAATCAAGGGACTTACAATAGGTATAGTTATAAGTTGGTACCTGCCACTAAGAGTGCATAGAGAGTGCAAGTATTCAAGTGTATAAATATTGAGATGAACAACATATGATAGATATAACATGTCAGATTAGTATCAGAGAGTATTGTTAAGGATAATAGCACCAGTTAGGAGTATTAGGATAAATTTGGGGTAAGATATGTAAGAGCGTATCAGGAAGAGTAGGAGTACAAGTGTACAGGACAGAGAGAGGAGAGGTAACTTATATGGGAATAAGATTCAGTAGGTATGGAGGTTTTTACAAGGGCATTAGAGTGTAGCAAAATTATGAATTAGTGAATTGCATGATGGATAGAATGGTATTCGTGTGATAGCAGTTTCAAGTGTAGTGTCTTGGAGGGTAGAAAATATTATATATGGTTATATTGCCAAGGTACAGATAAGTATCTTAGAGTGATTGTTAAGTGTCAGCATATTGGTCAGAATTAGGATACCAAAATAGGAGAAGTAATTGTCCAGATGCAAAATATCTCTAGTATAAGAAGCATTTAAAATATGTGTAACCTAGTAGATGGTGTAATAGATGTAGGAGAGATCCTTGAGCACCTTAGCAGGGGAGTATTCCGTGAGTATCATGTATAGGAGTTAATGCCATGTGATATTGTCAAAATTTTGGGTGGATATCCTATAGATAGTAACTTAGAAGTCTTAGTATAGCATCCTTAGTGGTGCGCGCCAGTGAGTTTAGTATGTCCATAGCCTAGAACCATAGTATATCATTAGTTTAGAGATGTAACCCTTAGTATTAAGTATTTTAGCTAGATTAATGTTAGTGAATAATTGGAGTGAGTATCAGAGATAGGTAAGAAGTCTAGCTAGGCCACCTGTGGTACCGTAAATTGCCCCGTACCAGCGTAGGGAGACACCCCCGCAGGATAGGACTTTTGCGATAACGGTCGAGGAGGCCGATGCTACATGTGAGGGGTTAACATATTTGTTTGTTCTGTTTTGTTCTGTCCTTTCCTTTATTTTTTATCTATTGTTGTGTGCTTCTTTAGTACCTTATAGATTGCCTTTGTGCTATAGAATAATTAGTATAGTTAGTAGTAATTCCTGATTGATACTACAATACCGTAACCATGCATGTTGATCCTTTCAATAGAATTGTATATGGTATGACTTTAGATAGGACTTTTTTGGACCATGATTGTTGGAGTTTGACCATAGAAAAGATTAAGATGAATACGTTATGACTGGCCAAGAGAGAAGAGTGAGGTGTTAAATTTCGAGGATAAAATTTTTCTAAGGGGGGTAGGATTTTAACTACCTAATTCCGGAAGAGAGATACTTTTGTCATTTCAATAATTGTTTGATAATTGTATTAGTGATAATAATATTTATTATTATATGTATTGGTTGTGTGCTAGATAATTAGAATAGAGTATTTGATAGTTGGTTAGTGGACTAGCCTATTTATTAGACGTGTGTTAGTGGACTGATTAGACTTGACATGACACTAGAGCCCAACAATTAGATTGACATGACACATGGACCAACATTTTAGACTATATCCAATTAGACTCAATTAGGATTAAAGGCTTCCGTAATTAGATTAGCCTTCATGACAAGCTTGTAGGCATTTTGGACATCTTACAAATGCATGGAGGAGACCTACATGGCCGGCCGGCCCTATAGAGAGGGAGAGGCAGTCTCTCTTCATTTTTATTTTTGCCAATTATTCTCCGTTTGTTGTTCTTCTCCAAATTGATCCATCCATCCATCCATCAATTTCTCTCAATTCCACTTCAATTCCTTTCCAATTCTCATCACTTGGAGGAGCATAGGAGCTTGATGGCTAGGAGCACTAGAAGAAGATGCTATTATTAGGAGATCATGTCTGAATCATGTCCATTAGGCTTTGCATTGGGAATCTATCTCCCAATAGATATACATCTCAATTTCTCCTCTAATTAGACTAATTGTTCAATTTGACCATTAGGAATCTGTAAGCCCCCTAAATTTTCAGGATTTATTTTTGAATTTTCTAAATAATTTATTCTCGATAATTCATTTTATTTAATTAATTTTGATCTTTAAATGCTCTTTACTGTGACTTGGAATTCTAGAGCATCAGGGATGCCAGTCTCTGGAAACTCCCTTCTTGAAGTTTGTAGTAGACGAGATTATCTTCATGTTGATATTTCGTGTCCCACTCGAACTTGTTTCCTTGTGCTCCATTTGCTTCGCACAACTTTCAGGTCAATTTAGACCAATTTATCGTCTGTCGTAATTTGTGATTTAATTTCCAACTTAATTTTCGGGCCCAACATCGGTCCAATCCAGTCGACCCAATATATGGCTCTGGCCTGTTTTGAGCCTACTGTGCATGTGCCACTTGCATGCCATCGAATTGATTTCCCTTGTGCTTCCATTTCGTCCATGATTTTAATTAGTTTAATTTATCATTTTAATTAAATCTTGGCCCCAAGCTTGTCCAACTTGGCCCAACACCCAACCCAATTGGGTGCGACCCCTGTCATGACTACCCATGCACCCCACTATTGTATTTGCATTTTCTCTACTCAAAAATATTCCTATTTATATAAATATCTTATTTTCTCTCTCTTTCTAAAATATCTCTTTCCCTCTCTCTAAATATCTCTCTCTCTTTCTATTTATATAATTATATATACACCTACACACACACAAAGATCTCTAACTCCAACACTCCACCACCTCACCCCTATCACACCAGTACACCCCCTCACGTACACCCTCTCTCTATTTTCTCTCTCTTTCTCCACTTATTCTCTCTATCTTTTTATTAATAATTTTCTCTCTATTTTCCTTATTACTCTACACCATCACCATCTTCATTTCAAATTTTCTTCTCCTCCCATGCTCGGCCGACCTCCTCCTCCTCCTCCTCCCTGGCCGAGCGCCACCACCAGCTCCTCCCTTCTCCTCCTTCTTCTCCATTCATCATCACCATCTACCCCACCATCACCAATAATCACCTTCACCACACCACATCACCATCACAACCTCCTCCACCCTAGCCGTCGGCCGTGCCCGCCACCGCATGCCACCCGTGCGCCGTGTACGGCCCCACCACCATCGCCGTGGCTGCGTCGTGGCCGTGCGCTGCCGTGCCAGGCCAGCAGCCCCCACCGTAGCAGTGTGCGCACAGCGACTTCGTGCGAGAACCGGCCAACCGTGCGGTGCAGCACCGCCGCCGCTGGCCGTGGCCGACCCCCTTGGCCGGGCACACTCCCCAGGCAGGCCCCGTAGCGGCCACCATCCTCCGGGACGCGCCGCCTAGGCGTTTCGTGCGTTTGGCACGGGTTCCCGTCGTGACGAGCTCGGAATGGATCCGGAAATGGCGTTCTGTCGCAGCGACTTCGTACGCGTTTTTCAAAAAATTTGACCGTTGGATCGGCAAACTCTTTACTCCGTCACAATCTCGGTATATCCACCTTCACTCCCCTCAAATTTTGTCCTTTATTTCGTTGTTTGATAGATAAAAACCGGCCACCAAGTTGACGTTTTAATTTGAACTATTTTTGGACAGTTTCGTGGAGCCGACTTCGTCAGTTCGTATCTCCTCCATCGCAGCTCCGTCTGGCATACCACTGGTTCCTATGCGAAGTTGGTATAACCCTCTTCCTACTCCTCCAGTTTCGTTTCATTGTGAGCATGTTTGATTGGTTGAATTCGACGCCAAAGTTGGCCGTCCGAATTCATAATTTCCAACTTGTTAAATTCTATTTTTGAACTCGGGACTCTGAATTCAATTTCTGACACCACCAGTAGACTCGTGGCATCGTTCTGGCATGTTTTCATATAAAGTTGGTTAGATTTGGAGGATGTGGGCCCTGACATGCATTTCGGTGCAAAGCGAGCCCCACAGTCCGGGTCAACGAGACTTTTTGACGCCGGCTCATCGGAATCCAATTCTGGATATACTGTTGAGTTCGTATCATCATTCTGGACTCGTTGACATATAATTTGCTGAGTTATGAGGACATTGGCTCTGACACGCTTTTCCGTGCAAATCAGAATTTCAATGTTCTGGTCAACGGACCAATTTGAGGTCGGGTCAACGGAATTCAATTCTGGACATACCTTTGAGTTCGTATCGTCATTCTGGATCCGTGGACATAATTTGTTAGGTTTAGTAGACTAGTATTCTTGCACATTTTTTGGTGCAAAGCGGATCCGACACGGACACCGTTTTGACCCGAAATTACCTTTTTGCCCCTGTGTCCAAATTGGACTTATGGATAGGCTATCCTAGCTGATTTGACCATTCTGGACACGTTGTTGATGTTTGTTTCATCATCCGACAATGTTTGTAGGTATTTCTCTCTGTATTAATCTTTATTTATAATTAATTCTTATTTAGTTCGTATTTCGGAATTAGTACAACGAAACTGAGATCAGTCGATTCCAGTGATCTCACATCGCTGAAATTGGCAAGATGATTATGTGGATCACTGTGATAAGATTATTAATCTTACTGTTAATTATCTTATCTCGATTTGCGTGTCGTAGGTTTCGATGTACGAATAACGAGGTACAACTTGAGATTTTAATTCTTAATTTAGAGTGATTCTGTTTGACCAAGATATATGGTATCTTGGTAGATAAATATTAGGAATAGTATGCTTAGGCTAGTTTTGACCTTGGTTGACCAAGTTTGACTACTTTGACCAAAGTCAACTATCAGTCCACACTTGGCCTAGAAATGTCTAGAACTTGACCAGAGTTGACCAGTTGACTAAAAGTCAACTGTAAGTCAACCATTGACCCAGTTTAACCTAGTTTGACTTGGTTTGACTTCTTGTGACCTAGTTTGACTTGGTTTGACTTTTTGTGACCTAGTGTGACTCAGTGTGACCTAGTTTGACTTAGTTGACTGAGACTGACCTAGATTACGTAGCTTATACCATAGAATCAAGCTTAACACTGTTGAACCCTAATTAGCTTATATGTATCTTATCTTTAGGTTTGTGGCATCACTCTGAGCATCGACCCTATTTGACAGCTCAGGACCGCAGGCGAGTACATTCACTGATAGTTTTCATTGGCTTGATATCTGCTATATCCGATTCAGTTATAGTATCTTACTCGATTTTCAGTCACAATAGTTCACGGACTAGTATACGTTGGATCATGACATGAGATATTGTTCCTGAATTTTCTTGGTATATATGTACATTTTCTGTCTTGTTCCCTGTACTTGTATAGACACCGATTCCTGAGAGGGAGTAGCTATCCTCTTAGGGAATCCCGTGTCATGACATGTCATGTCCAGGTCTATTATACTATTCGGGGATGGAGAATTATTAGGGGTTATGTGATCCAAGTCACCTTGTCACTATATTCTTGTGCTCGTGCCACTCTCACCTCACGTAGGGTGTAGCGAGATCCTATTTACCTTGTGCTCGTTATCCAGGTTGGCCGACATGACTTTCCATTGAGGTCACCACGGATTGCCGGGCCAAGTTGATAGCCTGTCCTGTCAATTATCCCAAGCCGATCACATAACGCTCTAATAATTCAAGGCACATTTTATATTTACTTTATCTATCATATATCCTGATTTGTTCTACATTCAGTACTTTCTCACCATGCTATGATATTCAGTTACTCACATGTTCTACATGCCTTTATGTTATTCCTTGATTGGAGACTAAGTTCTGCTCAGGAGAAGGGTTACAACCCCGGTCCTTGTTTGGTTTAAGGGTTGTAACTCAGCTTCCGAACGGTTCCCAAGTCTTCATATATCTTTGTCTTGTAGTTTATTATACTGTCTCTTATAGAATTTGTCAATTCACATGAAACTGCTGTTAGTGCTTGTACTTGCTCATTTTTCTGACAGGATACCGTTGATAATATTTAGGAGTTGTTATACCATTATTGGACTTCATGATGTTGCTAGCTGAGGTGGATCTCACTATTATTCTATGTGAGTTGCCTGGTAGTTATCCTTAGTTTGTCTTATTTTTCCTTCTTTATTTTCCTGTCTTATGATTCCTTCTAGTAGTTTTTATTGTTCTTGTGCCTTAGTTATCTTTCCTGTCTTATCTTCTTTAGATGTTGGGTTGTGATTGAGTACATTTGTAGTTCATGGACTTTCTAGATGTAGTGTATATTTATTGGGTACTAGACAACGTTCTACCGTCGATACTGCGGCGTAGGCTGGGCGTAGCCCACGTATTCATATCCGTATATCCGGATGCGGGTTGTGACAGAATCCATCCATGGAGTAGGACTACCTATAGGAGAAAGAATTAGGCTCTAATGACCTTTTATGTGAAAGTTATGTTAAGATTTGTTCCCAATTTGGAGGAATTCTGAGATTGGTGCACCAAGTATTTGTCAATTTTTAATCTAGATATATTTAGACTTATTTTAGTTGTGTGTGTCTAGATCCGTGTCGATAATTGGATACGAGTAGGCCGTATCATGATACGGTAGGACACGAAGTCATTTGGGAGTTTTTCCTCCAATACTTGTGGCACACATATCCAATTCTCCATGACATATTGCACTAGCTATGTACTGTTCTAATTAGGCTCTAATTTATGTTTTAGGCATGCTCATATGTTTTTGGTAGATTCGGACAAGGTTTGGTATAGGTATCTTAGGCGTATCACAAGAGTATCGTAGATTGGTGCGGTACTAGGACGGTGCACACCAATTGTTTGGTATTAGGCACTTATGTGAGTATTATATAGATGGGGGTGTGTGTGTGTATCTACCTATGTGGATACCTATATGTGCATTTGTTTGTGCCCACACATTTATATGTGTGTTTGTCTTGTGATACACATATGGGAATGTATATGTGAGCACAAGTGTGTGTGCATCTTTATATTTGTAAATATATGTATGTGTATCTATCTATATAGATAGGGGGTGTGTGTATACATATAGAGATATATGTGTGAGATTATATACATATGTAGATAGATGGTTGTGTATCAGAGGTATTATGGGGGAAGGAGATGTAGAGCCATTAGGCAGCACATGTAGAAGCCTACACCAGTAGCAGTAATAGACAATTTAGTAGCAATAATAGCAGCAATAAAGGGGATTAGAGTACTGCAGTAGCAGTTAGGAAGTAGGAGCACACATGTGTAGCAGGGTATAACAGCAGTACTTGCTGCCTTTGATAGCATCAAAAATAGAAGAAGGAAGACAGCAAAAGTAGGAGCCTATCAGTTAACAGCAGCAGTCCTCAAAACTACATTAGTAGTTAGGCAAATAGCAGCAATCAACATATAGGCTAGTAGTGCAGCTGTGAACCACTGATTAATAGCAGTACTAGCAATAGTTGTAGCTACTTAGGATACCAGCAAATTAGGACTAGCAGTAGTTTCATTAGGAATGCAGCCTAGAGTATAGGAGTTCTATTACACTGCAGCAAGACAAGGGCATTGGCAGCTACTAGTAGAGGAAAGTAGTAGCAAACCGGCTGTAAACAAGTGCTAATAGAGCTGCTACTAGCAGCGGCTAGGCAATGTGTAGCAGTGAGCCAGCAACAGCAAAGTATACAACAGTAGCAGTAGGTTGGGCCACAGCAGGGAGTTTAGCCAGCAGCAGTAGTGCTGCCACTGCTTAGCAGTGTAGCGGGTAGGATGTCACATGTGTACAATATTTGCACATAACAGCAGTATATAACCTTAGCAAACAGCAGCAGTAGAAGTAGTAGACAAAGAGATGAGCAGGACAGTATGTTCACCACTACTTTGCCATAACAACAATAGTAGTTAGATCAGTCGAACAGTGGGGTATTGGCCAGTTGTGGACAAGAGCACTAGGATGAGAGCCTAGGACAGCAGGAAAAGTAGTAGTGGAGTGTGAAGGAATCAATAGAGGGAGCGCAATAACATTACGGGGATACACTACAGTAGGTTAAGTGCAGCAGTGTCTAGGACAGAGGACAGTTGGTTGTGTGCAGCCAGGTAAGTATAGGCATGGGTATTACCTATAAAATGTGGAATAGGTAAGGATACATAGATATGGTAGGCATGGGTTTTACCTATAAATATGTGGAATATGTGGAATACATAGATATGTGGAATATATATATATATATATATATATATATATATATATATATATATATAAAATATATATATTTGTCTGGGTAATATATTGGTATTGGCATAGGTAATGTTAGGATATGGATAAACAATGTGTATGTGGTACAATGGTAAATCATTGGGTAAATGTCTAGGGTATTCATAGGGTATGCTAGGTAATGTATAAGGTAAGGTAAATTGCTAAATATATACCTTATATAAAATAAATTATATATATATATATATATATATATATATATATATATATATATATATATATATATATATATATATATATATATAGCTCATATCACTATGATTCTAGTAAATATTAGGCAATACTAGCTCATATCACCTTGTTATACCAAAGTATTCTAGTAAATATTAGGCAATACTAGCTCATATCACTATGTATTTACCTTTATATATATATATATATATATATATATATATATATATATATATATATATATATATATATATATATATATATATAGGTATGGGTAATATATTGGTATTGGCATAGGTAATGTTAGGATATGGATAAACAATGTGTATGTGGTACATTGGTAAATCATTGGGTAAATGTCTAGGGTATTCATAGGGTATGCTAGGTAATGTATAAGGTAAGGTAAATTGCTAAATATATACCTTATATAAAAATAAATTATATATATATATATATATATATATATATATATATATATATATATATATATATATATATATATATATATATATTTTATATATATATATATATATATATATATATATATATATATATATATATATATATATATATATATATATATATATATATATATATAATATATATATATAAAATATATATATATATATATATAAAATATATATATATATATAATATATATATATAAAATATATATATATATATATATATATATATATATATATATATATATATATATATATATATATATATAATATATATAAATTTTATATATATATATATATATATATATATATATATAAAATATATATATTTTTTTTTGGGTGTCCTTTTTACTAGAGCTTAGGCGCGTGCGCCTAAGGAGGGGTTCGAACCCGGGCCACCCGTCCGGGGACCCTCGTCGCTACCAACAGGCCACGACCCCGCGGACTTTATATATATATATATATATATATATATATATATATATATATATATATATATATATTTTTTATATATATATATATATATATATATATATATATATATATATATATATATATATATATATATAAATATATATATATTTATATATATATATATATATATAAAGGTAAAAAAAAAAAATATAAAGGTAAATACATAGTGATATGAGCTAGTATTGCCTAATATTTATTAGAATACTTTGGTATAACAAGGTATGGACCTAGAAACCTAGAAATGACATAGTTTGACCTAGTTTAGCAAGGTATGACCTATTTTGACTTCCATGACCGATAATTGACCTAGAAATCACATTTTAATTTAGATATCAATGATTATGACTCCAAAACACCAATTAATATTGGTATTCCATATTTAGGTCTTCGAGGCACTATTACGGATACTGTTAATACTTCACACCGGATTTCCAGCTAGTACATTCTCTGATAATTTTTTGTTTATGATATGTTCTATACTTCTTGTATCTAGTATTGATATCCCTGATTTTTTTTACATATAGTTACGCGGATTGGTATTTTTGGATCCCGTTATGAGATTTTATTCCTTGTATATATTAGTGTACCTTGTGCAAGCCTTGTTGTTATTCTATTTGTATGGATACTGATTCGTGAGAGGATTAGCTACTTTCTCAGAGAATCTCGTGTCTAATGTACCATGGTTGGATCCACGATACCAGTCGAGGGCAGGAAGTATTAGCGTAGATATGTAATCATACCCTCCTTGTATTATGTCTTGTTTCTTGAATGGTGTTAATCATATACCACATGTATGATTAACCAGGCCATAATCCTTGTGTAAGTTTTCAAGCCGATCACATATTGAAACTAGTGCTCACTCACTTAGATAGTTTATTCTTGATTCTTGTACATGATATTTCTTACTCTTGTATTTACTTACAACATTACTTATATATTGTTATATTCATGTTCCTGTTATATTATCTTGTATATTCCCTCTATTTACTATTATATAGTTTATATCATTTACAGGAACTATTTTTAGAGGTGTGCTTCGCTCCAATCCTAACTGGATATTTTTTCAGATGATTTAAAGGAGTGGTGTCCTACCCACTACGGACCTCAGGATGTAGTAAAAGTAGATTCAGGAGACTTTGGCTCAGGAGGCACTAGCTCCAGCTGAGGAAACAGTAGTAGTGACTTAGTTAGATTAGCTATTAGGACAGGATTTGTCTCTAACTTTTGATACATTGGGATGTTATTATTTTTAAGACTTATGTTATGTTGAGATAGTAGACTCATAGACTCTGGATGTGGTTATGGATTATGTTACATTTCTAGACTTCTCTTGGATTATCATATCATATCTTTTATGTCACTATCATGCCATTTATCTTCCTTATATTTTATTGTGATTGAGTATGAATATTATCATTATATTGTCCTCTTTTTGGAGTTGAGATATCATTGACAGGTTATGATGCATATTCATGAGATGTGTTAGATAGCATAGTAAACCTATACAGTGTTCTACCGACGATGCTACGGCGTAGGCTGGACGTACCCACGTCCCCATGCCCTTACATCGGCTAGTTATTTCTTTTATGGTGATGTCTGTTTCAGCATCTGGAGTGGTTTACGGAAGATATACTTTTGTTGTTTCCATTGGATTGGCGATTTTGTCGCAAACTGTCATCTAATCATCGTACAACCTCTAGGCAAGTGTACCTTGCTAATGTTACAGTTCATGTTTCTTTTTCTTTATTGTTGTTTTATTTCTTATTTATTATCATTTAGGATATAGGAATAGTCGATAATTTGTGTCCGTATTATATTTGGGTGTCGATGATATCTTGTAGTCATTAGGTATCAATACCAGGCCTTACGTGTACTTTATTCGTGTTTTATTGACATGATAGACCATAGGACACCGACATAATTCATGATACGGAGTTTACATGAGTATTCATGGTTATTGACCTTATGATAGGATACTAGATTGATACTTGTAACTGGTTATACTGGACTTGACTTGACTTGCTAGTTCTAGACATGGGGTGGAGAGAACATTACCCAATATCAGGTTGTATATATATATTCATCTACTCATATATCCTCATTTTCATATATGGGACTGGGATATTGTTCTACTAGTTTAGCCTTATTTCCATATAGGGACTTGGATGGTATTCTTCTAGTATACCTTCATCTCTGTAGCAGAGCTTGGATGGTTATATACTTTATCTACTTGTATGCTCTTGGTTCTACGACACGGTACCTTTGGGCAATAGCATGCTGAGGAGCGTGTGAGCCTCAGTGGCTGAAGCCTAATATCCGGAACAATGTTGTCATGTGTATATCACTTAGACTGGTTAGAGTAGTATCACGACCCGATCCCAAATTATTGGGTCGAACCGGATCATGCCCAACCTGTACCGTTGTGAGACGACGGTAGTAAGCTGTTCTATATACAGGTATTCACAACAATATCTATACATTTGTCACAATTCGAATATACGGATATTTTAAAAACTTTTATTCAACAATTGAAAAGTACAACTGGAAATAAAAGAACTGAAATAAAGTGCTGAATTCAAAATTAACAAAACTCCAAAACAGTAAAACTAGAAAACTGGAAACGACTAGCTAAGCGGTCGGCTCGTCTGCCTCAGGTCCTGCGTCCTCCAAGGGGGACTCCGGCAACACCATAGGGTACAAAACCGGGTCATAGTAGCTATTGTACAATAGCTCAGCATCCTCAATGTCACCTAAAAATGAAGTCTCCAGTCAGAGGAAGCAAGTACGAATATGTTTCTCATATTTCAAGTAATAATGGAAAAGTGCAGGCTAAACAGTTGAAACAATATTTTTCAGCATTTTAACAATTGAAAACAATGTGATTTGAATGTATAATCGTCTATGACCGGCTTGGGTTATACAATAGCGTCCTAGCGACGCGATACGGCTTATCCCCGTGTGTAAGAGGGGTAAGCTCGCACAATATGCAATATAAGGGGTATTGGCCATAAACGTTACACTATTCCCCCAATCCCCACAATCAATATCGATCAATAACTGAACCCTAGGAGAGGGTTCCGTGTAGCAATGTGGTTTAAACATGCAGCTAGACAATTACTAAATAAAATACAAGAAAACATAACCGTAACTTGCCTCTGTTAATTGACTGGATCGGAAATGTCGGTACCGAGGAGGAAGTCAAGTTCGTCTCCGAGATCCTACAGTTGAGAACCTTGACTTAGAACCATAATGAAACCATTCTAGGTGTGCTAGTTACAATCTCTAGAAATAGACCCTAGTCAGGTTTTAAGTTTATTAATTAATCTACCGAAAAATATCTAGCGTCGCAATCTATGTTCGTTATTATTTTAATTAAATAAGTCGGTCATTGATTAATTGGGAAAAATAGCAATTACCGGTTAATTTGGCAAAACTTTGTATTTTAAATATATATATATATATATAAAACTAGGCTTTTTCTTTTAAGTGAGGAAACATGTGATTTGCTTAAATTACTAGATTATTTGTTATGAGAAAACTTTATTAATTTTCTTTATAAAATAAATATCCATTTTAAATTCTACGCATTTTTAACGGCGAAATCAACATCCAGAAAAATAATAAAAAGCTACGCTACACAATACATGGTCGCAGAGAAATAAAGGAAAAACTGGACTTATGCCCTTTACAAATTATTTACATAAATTAAATAATTCCTAAGGCGAGCTCTGAGTGCCGTGATCGTTCCAAACAGTAGGCCGAGGCCCTGTACCATAAATACTAAAAGCAGTACTAGTTCTAAAAGTAAATTATAATTAATTAAAATAAAAGAGTCTCAGACTTGGTCGTGCAATCTCATGTTGCTGGCTAACGTCTCAATGTACAGGAAACCCTGTAGCATTTGCATTTCGCCGAGGCTCATTCGACCGATATGATCGTCGCCTAACTGGTGATACAAAATCCATAAAATCCAGAAACAAAATCCAACCTATAAAACATTTTACAAAGCCCGATTTTCTTTGAAAAATAGGTTTTATTCAAATTGCTTGTTTTTAATAGGAAAACACTTTTTAAAATATTTCCTGAAAATTTGGGCAGCATTTTCTCTATAATTGGGATAACCCAATCCTGGGAGGATGCCAACCACAACACAATTTAATATCCCAAACTAGGGATCACCAACCAAAATGAATATCCAACCCAAAAATGAACACAACACAATATATCCAAACATAGCAAAATATGCCGCGACGTAACCGTATCACCCAAAGCAACAAAATAATCAAAATATCGAATCCCAGAACGGGATCGGGACCGCGTCATCACTGACTATCTACGGGAGGGACACGGGGACACAAAATTATACCTCAATTGCTCGGCTAGAGCTCTCAGATGTAATTAAGAAAGAATAATCCACGCGGCAGCGATGCGGAATAGAAACACCAAAGAGCACTGCGGGACAGCGGGTCGGGAACTTGCGGGTCAGCGCTGGGAGAGCGGCCACGGGTCAGCGAGTCCCAAAAAGTCAGATCGGGACTGCACGACCACAGGGGGTTGTCAGGAGACGAAGCCGAGGCGGATCGGACGGTCGGAGCTAGGGCTCGGCTCCGGACAGGAGGAAGCGGGCGGAGGTGCTGGCGGGGGAATCTGGTCGGCAGGGGACGGATCGGGCCGGTCGGAAGATGGATCTGACCAGGCGGGCACGACGGGGAAGGGCCAAGCGGCTGGCTCGGTCGGAGGGGTGCGGCCGGGAGGCGGCCGGCGGGAACAGTATATGCGGGCGGCTGGAGTCGGCACACGGGAGGCGGCACGCTGGGCTCTAGAGATGGCCGGGGGAGGGCGGCGCCGGGACTAGGGTGTTAGCCCAATGATTGTATCATGTTTTTGAATATGGTTAATATGTTAAGTTTAGCATTTCATTATCACTAATCTTTATACTATCACTATAGCATTTCTACTTATACTTGTACCTTTGGTAATATGTGCCTATTGGTTTACATATTAGTGATATGAGCTTTCTATCTTAAATTTAATCGGGTTGCCAAAATCAAAACTATATTTTTGATTGTGGTTATTCAATTAAGTTTAATCATTATGATATCACTAACATTTATGCTATCACCTTAGCACTTATACTTAAACTAAGCATTGTCCTAATGTGCATTAAACTTATCACACTTGCAACTATGTATATTGTTTTGTTCGTCTAACATGTACATGCAGAAAAGTAATAAGCAAGATCAATGTGAAAATATGCAATGAAGAAATTATGGTGGGCCAAAGACGACGGATCCTACAAGATTTCTCTGAACCACCCGACGATATCTTCGGAGCCACGCACTCGGGGAAAAAGCCAACATCTATCAAGGAAAGAAGCCATGCCATGCCATCATCATTTCAAGACTCTGAAGAAGCCTGCACCTGCTACAGTATATCTGGAGTCTGTAATGAGTCTTAGGAATAATTGTAAACACAAGAAATGAATGGTAAAATCGAAAGCTAGGGTAGAAATTAGTCCAGGATCATTTTCGAATGCAAACCGGCATACCGACGGTATACCGGTCTATACTATACCGATTTTGTTCACAGAAAGTTTTCTGTCTACAAAATCGACATACCGACGGTATACCGGTTCATACCGACGGTATACCGGTTCAGCAACGTTGAAAGTCCAACGGTCGGATTTCTAGCATTAAATGATCCCAACGGCTATATTTCGAGCCGTTGCAATCCCAGACCGGTATACCGACAGTATGCCAACTCATACCGACGGTATGCCGGTCGTTGACTGAAAAGTTGCCTTTGGCTCTTTTCAATGCTTTGGTTATAAATAGCCTTGAACCCCTTCATTCGAGGTTGATGCTTTGAGCCTAAAAATTTCTAAACCACCAAAGCCTATCCACAAACAACTCTACAAAGTTTTCATTTGCCATCCACAAATTGTGTTAGAGTTATTGAGTTGAAAAGTGAGATCTTCATCTTATTGTATAAGAAGATCAAAACCTATTGTGAAATGTTGAAGTTGGAGAGTCTTCGTATCCAAACTCTCGGTTGAAGTTGGAGAGTCTTCGTATCCAAACTCTCGATTGAAGTTGGAGAGGCCTTCGGATTAAAGCTCTCGTGTAAGAAGTTGGCGAGTTCTTCGGATCCAAACTCGTGTGTAACTATTTACTCAAATAGTGGATTAAAGCCGGAGAGAGTTCCGGGACTGGAGTGCCTCTTGGGAGGATACAGGATATATCGTGTGTCGGTATTGTTATTGCTTCTTCTCTTGCACTTATATTTTTAAATTGCCCATTAGCTTGTGCTAAGTGCTTGATTAGTTAGCTTGACCCTATTCACCCCCTCTAGGGTTCCTACAATTGGTATCAGAGCAAGGACTCTATTGTTAGGCTTAACATCCTTAAAGTAGATCCTTGTTATTTTTCTATGGCATCGTATTCCTCCTACTCCTCCTCCGATAGAGAGGGTTTCACTTCTAGTAGCATAGACAATCATGTTTCTTCTAAATGCAAGAAATGTTTTAAGTGGAAAGCCATGGCTAAACAATCCTTAGAGATTCTTGACAACCTTCATTCTACAAATGAAGAACTTTCTGAAAAGGTTATTCATTTAGAAGAAGCAAATGAGTTTTTGAGAAATGAAAACAATATTTTATTATCTAGACTTGATTCTCAAAACTCATCTTGTGTTTCTTTAAAGAGTTTGAATGAGGCTTTAATTTTGAAAATTAAATCTCTTTCCTCATCAATAGAAGATCTTAAGAGGCAAACTCATGAGCTAAACCATTTGCATGATTCTTCTATTGACTCTTTAAAGATACAAAATGATGATTTTATTTCTAGAATTGTTTTATTTGAAAAAGAGAATAATGCTTTAAATGTTAAATTTGATTCTCTTACTTGTATGCATGATGATTTGATATTAGAACATAATATTCTTAAAACCAAATCTTCCCATGCTCACTCTAGAGACATTCATCATTCTAGTATGTTACATGTTCATAACCATGCTCATTCTGATACATGTGCACACACTAGCATTAGATGCTTCTATTGCTCTTGCATTGGACACATGAGCTTTACATGCCCTATTCGTAGAACCTTCACAACCAATGCTAGAGTAAGTGTTATATGGGTCCCTAAAGCTAATAAATGTGGATCCAAGTTTATTTGGATACCAATGTCTTCATCTAATATTGTAGGTGAAGCTTCTTGTATCAAGACATAGCACCGAGGAGCGTGTTGGTGGTTGCAAAGCTCAAAGGTCATCTTTCAAGCAATTGCACCAACACAAACGTGGCCACTAGAGCCACTTTGGTAACATGCTAATCATTTCTCTTTAAATTGTTTATATTTGTAGAATCTAGCATGTTTCTCTTGATGTCTTGCTACTCGCTCACATTGATATCCTTTAGTTGTCTTTTTAATAAATCAATGTGAGATATAATACTAGATTGCTTAGTTATTAATTCTTTTATCTAACATGACTAGTTACTCGGCTTAAATGATTAGTTCACACTATGTAGTTTATCACTCATTTTCTATTAGTGTGACACATTTATATATACATGCTCGTTATTCTTAATCTTTATTTATAAAGCATGCATATCACTCTGGTCCATACGAGCTTAGTTTTGATTTGAGTTAATATGATTTTAACTCTCTGTCTTTAAAGTTTTTGAAATAGTTACTTCTTGCCGGTTTGTTTTTAATATGTCATATTTATCTTAATCAGTATTTGTGAATATATGTGTTTAGCACAAGCTTCTTATCACTTGACAAGTGTATACTTATACTTTCACTTTAACCATGTGCTCACATAATATATTCATTATTGATTCTCATGTTTTATTTTGATTAAACCTCTTATGAATCAATTATGTCTTTGCCTAATAAAGATTTTTTTATGTGTTTTAAATTTGTGATAGTTTTTCATACATTAATTAAGCATACATGACTCTATTCATTAAATTTTCATTTACATGTAGATCATGTAATTCTTATGTTGATATATATATTTTTGTATAAATATCTTTATGTGGGCATATGAGTTAAGCTAAAAGTTTTATATTGACTTGAAGAGTATTTAATTATACTTGTTACCTTCAAACTTGTGCTTATCTCATACTTTAGCTATTGATTCCTTTGACCCAATTTGTGCTTCTTGAATCAATTAGCTTCTTCCTTAAAGTCTTCTTTTGATGATATCTTCTTGACCTTTTTGGTTGGCATTATGGATACATGTTCTTAATTGATTTTTGATCTTTTCATGTATGCCTATTCGTGATATATATAATTTTATATATATATATATATATATATATATATATATATATATATATATATATATAAAAGATTCCTAGCTTTTGATATTTATTTATTTTATATCCATAAGTTGGGATGATGAGAGAAAATTTTTGTTTATGTCTTGCACTTGACTATTTATGGAAGTTCTTTTAAGAATCACATGGTTTTGTGCTTTGTCTTATTTTTATATTTACCTCCGTTTTTAGTGCACATTTTCAAATCTATATCTTCTATATACTCCTATTGTGCACTATGAAAGCATTTTCGTAAAATATAATTCTTACTATCTTTAGCTTTCTTGATCTTAATGATCTTTCTTTGCTCATTCCTTGAGTTTATGATTCTTTTTGAATTATTGTTGTCCAATGATTTTTTGTAGCACATGAGAATACATGTAATTGATACATCATTTTTCTTATGACTTTAGCTACTATGGTTTGAGCTTATGTGTTGAGATTTTTCATTTCTAGAGAATACACTTATTTCATAATGGCTATAATATCTTGCATTATCTAGATCGATATATTATTTCATTATCTTGGACCAATCTCAATACTTGGCAAAGTGATTTATTTTATTATGTTTTCATGAGTATCTCTTTTGGTATATACTTGATAAGAGAGTAATTCATTTATTTGTCATCTTATGCTCTTATCCTTGCTTAATAAAGAGTCTACAAATCATTTTGACCATTCAAAATATATTTTATTTATTGAGAACTCTTTACTTAAGCAAGTATTTTTAGTGTTAGTGACTTAAGATTTAATGAGCACATTTATCTTGTTAATGGCTTCCCTCATTAATCTTATTTGGATTATATAGTTTGCTTATTTGTGATATATTATTAAGCTATATAATTTTGGCTCACTTTCACACATCTAACTATATTCCTATACTTCAATCTATATATGATATGCTAGTTTACAATAACAAGATCTGTGATTCTTCTAAATGTAATTTGTATCTTATTTTAGATACATATGTTTGTTCTCTAAAACTAGTTTTACAAATTCTTGATTAGATCTTGTTTCTCTTGGAGGTTTGTGATTCCTTTATGTCTTCTTCCTTATTAGTCATTAGTATGTATCTCTTATATTTCTCTTACCTTTGAGTCATGATTTCATCGTATTATCATTTACATCTCTTCTTGATTATGTTTGCAATCATTTAAATGAGAATGACTCTTTTCCATATTTTTTTATTGTTTTATGAGATTTTATCATAAATATGGATTTGGGATTTTCTTTATGAGATTTGTTGGATCATGTTTAATTTGTTTATTTTTATTGATAAAAGATCCTAATGGTTGAGTAGTCCTATATTATCTTATTATATGATTATCAAACTAATTTATTACTCTACTTTGACTACTCATGGATTGCCACATATGGGCCTTTGCTAATTGAACTTTATGGGTTATTAATTTACCATTAGCAAGGTTTGGATTTACCCGTTGATGGGTACATATATGGTGAAACATACCTAGTCCATGTAAAGTAATAAATTGGTTGATTCTTTCTTAAATAGATAATCATGGACATGATGTTTGAGTTTTATTTTTATTTTTATTTTTATTTTTGAGCTATATTCCGTCTATCATCATGATTGTTCTTAATTGACTTTATTCTTTTTCATGATGACTTTTTCTCAAAGGATAACATACATTGATCTATCATATTTAAATATGAGATCCTTCTATATAGAAAAATGTATGTCAACTTTTGATTATACGTGCTAAATTAGAATATTCTTTTGATCCTTCATCTTTAGTGGCTATTAATTGGATATCTCTTCTTGACTAAAGATGATATTATTCGTCTTATGACGATGTTATAGCCTTATATGCATTAAGCAAGGGAAAGAAATCCAAAGTTGATTTACCCCTAGATCTTGTAGTTATCTCTTTTATGCTATAAGAGCTTTGGAACTAGATACGCATATTTTGACGGGGAGCAAATTAATTGGTCCAATTCATGTATACCCTCTAATATGTCGTATACCTAGTTCATCATGGACCCATATTTTCTTCTATTTCATATCCTATTGATTGAGGTCATGATATTTTTATTTTTGAAGGGTTTATGAGAGTGTATGTGATTGTCCTTATTATCTTATCTCTCTCTTTCATATGGGTTAAATATGTCATCTTGCTAATATTAACTTTCAGATCTTATATTGATGAATATTATGCTTTCGTTAATTTGGCTTTTCTTTCATGCTTAATTGATTTGGCTTTCCTTGTTGAGGACTTATCCAAAATTCATGATTTTTATCACCTTTGGTAGTACTTTGAGGGGGAGCATTCAAGTTGACTGAATTTCTCTTTCTCAAGTATTTTTCTCCTTTACCTTTATGTTTATCTAAAGGGTATTCATATAGCATGATAAGGTAATTGAGTTCAAATGCATGATCTTGGATAAGCATATAGATTTTGCAAATAATGAGATTACTTTATATCAATTGCAATATTTTACATTGATTATTCTTTTATTTTGTTTCACTATTTATTTGTGGACAAATATGATTATTAATGGTTTCTTTGATCAATGTTTCAAGTTTACATCTTTTCAATTGGTATCAAGTTTATTTAATGTCATATCTCAATTGTTAGTTGCAATTATCTATTCTTCATGGCTTTTGATTGAAATCCTTTATTTCATAGTTCTCTTCCAAAACTAGAGCAATATTTCATATCCTATCGTGTTTTGGATTTATTCCTTGGATTTCAAGTTGGTAAACTACTTATTTCTTATTTTTCAAATTCTTTTAGTTTTACCAACCATATTGTGTTTTGACAAGCAATTTTTTATTTAGTACTCTACATTTGGTATGTAGATTTATAAAACTTTTCATTACACCCTTCTCCCATTATTTTTCTTTAGTATTTCTTGATCATGATTGTCTATGCCTTCCTCATGCTCTGATTTATGTACTTAAGATTAATTTTCCTTTACCTCTTAGCACGGGGGAGCCTATTTTTGATCTTGTCAAAGGGGAAGAAGTAAGTTTAAGTATGCTTTTATAAGTAATCTAAGTAGTATGCTTTTAGTAATATTGCTTATGTCTTTTGTATATTAGTGATACATGCATCTATTGTGTCCATACTAAACTTAACCGATTTGCCATAATCAAAAAGGGGGAGATTGTTAGCCCAATGATTGTATCATGTTTTTGAATATGGTTAATATGTTAAGTTTAGCATTTCATTATCACTAATCTTTATACTATCGCTATAGCATTTCTACTTATACTTATACCTTTGGTAATATGTGCCTATTGGTTTACATATTAGTGATATGAGCTTTCTATCTTAAATTTAATCGGGTTGTCAAAATCAAAATTATGTTTTTGATTGTGGTTATTCAATTAAGTTTAATCATTATGATATCACTAACATTTATGCTATCACTTTAGCACTTATACTTAAACTAAGCATTGTCCTAATGTACATTAAACTTATCACACTTGCAACTATGTATATTGTTTTGTTCGTCTAACATGTACATGCAGAAAAGCAATAAGCAAGATCAATGTAGAAATATGCAATGAATAAATCATGGTGGGCCAAAGACGACGGATCCCACAAGATTTCTCTGAACCACCCGACGATATCTTCGGAGCCACGCACTCGGGGGTTCCGCTGCCCGGTCAGCGGACGGGGGTCGAGGGGGCAGCACCCCTCGTCGGGGGTTCGGGGGCGAAGCCCCCGAAAGGTATTCAGTTTTCACAAACTGGATATCTTTGGACAGCTGCCGCCAAGGAAAAAAGCCAACATCTATCAAGGAAAGAAGCCATGCCATGCCATCATCATTTCAAGACTCTGAAGAAGCCTGCACCTGCTACAGTATATCTGGAGTCTGTAATGAGTCTTAGGAATAATTGTAAACACAAGAAATAGATGGTAAAATCGAAAGCTAGGGTAGAAATTAGCCCAGGATCATTTTCGAATGCAAACCGGCATACCGACTTTATACTGGTCTATACCGACGGTATACCGATTTTGTTCACAGAAAGTTTTCTGTCTACAAAATTGGCATACCGACGCTATACCGGTTCATACCGACGGTATACCGGTTCAGCAACGTTGAAAGTCCAACGGTCGGATTTCTAGCATTAAATGATCCCAACGGCTATATTTCGAGCCGTTGCAATCCCAGACCGGTATTCCGACGGTATGCCGACTCATACCGGCGGTATGCCGATCGCTGACTGAAAAGTTGCCTTTGGCTCTTTTCAATGCTTTGGTTATAAATAGCCTTGAACCCCTTCATTCGAGGTTGATGCTTTGAGCCTAAAAATTTCTAAACCACCAAAGCCTATCCACAAACAACTCTACAAAGTTTTCATTTTCCATCAACAAATTGTGTTAGTGTTATTGAGTTGAAAAGTGCACCTATTGTAAAAGGTTGAAGTTGGAGAGTCTTTGTATCCAAACTCTCGGTTGAAGTTGGAGAGTCTTCGTATCCAAACTCTCGGTTGAAGTCGGAGAGGCCTTCGGATTAAAGCTCTCGTGTAAGAAGTTGGCGAGTTCTTCGGATCCAAACTCGTGTGTAACTATTTACTCAAATAGTGGATTAAAGCCGGAAAGAGTTCCGGGACTGGAGTGCCTCTTGGGAGGATACCAGGATATATCGTGTGTCGGTATTGTTATTGCTTCTTCTCTTGCACTTATATTTTTAAATTGCTCATTAGCTTGTGCTAAGTGCTTGATTAGTTAGCTTGACCCTATTTACCTCCCTCTAGGGTTTCTACATAGGGCACGACCGGCGGCCGCTCGGATGGAGCTTAGGGACGCGCGCGGGCACGGCGGAACACAAGCGCGGGAGGCGGGGCCAGCCGGAGCTGGCCGGACCGGCGGAGGGCTCGGGTGGAGTTTGGGGAAAGGGAATTTGAGGGAGTGCTGGTGGGAATGGTGATGGTGAGTTTGCTCGTGAGAAAGGGAGTGATGGGGAGAAAGGTTAATATAGGAGGAGTTGGGTGCTGAAGTGTAGGGAGAATTGTGGAGGAGAGGGAGTTAGGAGAAAAATGGGGGTGGGTGGATCTGGTCGTGGGAGACCAGATCAGTTGTGGAGAAAATTTTAGAAATAGTTTTTTTTATAACCAATATATATATATATATATATATATATATATATATATATATATATATTAATAAATAGAGTTTTAAAAGTAAAAAATAAGGACGGTTCAGAATCGGAAAATTGGGTCTGGTGTTTGGACTCGGGTCGGACCCCGGACACGGGATCAGAGACAGGGCCACAATAAAAAAACCCAATGATTAATTTAAAAAAAATAATGTTTTCCTGATCCGACTAATATAATAATAGTAATAATAATAATAATAATAATAAAAATAATAATAAATAATAACTAAACTAATTATCATCAACTAGGAAAAATCTAATAAATTAAAAATCAGGATTTTACAACCTTCCCTCCTTAGAAAATTTCGTCCTCGAAATTAAAGGCAGGGTTAGGGGTTACCTCAAGTCTCAAACAGATACGGATACTGCTCCCGTATCTTGTCTTCTCGCTTCCAGGTAGACTCGCCTGGTGAGTTGTGCCATCACATAACTCTGACTATCGGCGTCACATAATTCCTGGTTCTTTTTTCTCCCCTGTCCAATATTGCCACTGGCTTCTCTGGCATTGTGAGGCTGGGTCCAATTTCCAGCTTCGAATGGTCCAAGATGTGGCTCGGGTCCGGGATGTAGCGTTTCAGCTGCGAAATGTAGAAGACGTTGTGGACGCCTTCGAGACTTGGGGGTAGAGCCACTCGATAAGCCACTTCTCCAATCCTGTTAAGTACTTCAAAAGGACCAATATACCTGGGGCTTAGCTTTCCTGCTCTGCCGAAATGGATGGTTCCTCTGGTAGGGAGATCTTCACGAACACAGTGTCACCTTCTTCAAACTCCAACGGCCGTCGGCTGTTATCTGCCCAATGCTTCTGTCTGTCTTGGGCAATCCTGAGCTTGTCCCTAATCATCTTTACCTTCTCTGCTGCATCGGTCACCATCTCAGGTCCAAGCTATACCCTTTCTCCTACATCGTCCCAAGCAAGTGGAGTGCGACAACGATGTCCATAAAGTGCCTCGAACGGAGTCATACCGATGCTAGCTTGGTAGCTGTTATTGTAGGAGAACTTTACCAAGTGCAAATGATCTTCCCAAGACCCTCCAAATTCCAAGACGCAAGATCTCAGCATGTCTTATAGCGTCTGGATTGTTCTCTCTGATTGTCCGTCAGTCTGGGGATGGTAGGCGGTGCTGAACTTCAGTTGCGTTCCCAAACTGTCGTGCAAGCTCTTCCAGAAGTGAGAGGTAAATTTGGTATCCCTGTCAGATACGATAATTATCGAAACTCCATGAATCCGATAGATATGCCGCATGTACAGTGCCGCCAACTTCTCGGTGGATAGACCCACCTTGAAAGGAATAAAGTGGGCTGACTTCGTCAGTCGGTCCACAATTACCCAAATGGCATCCTTCCCTCCTTGGGATCGAGGCAGTCCTGACACAAAGTCCTTCGTTATGTGTTCCCATTTCTACTCCGGGATGTCTAGCGGCTGCAACAGTCCTGCTGGTCTCTTTCTGCTAGCTTTCACTTGTTGACAAATTAAACATCTAGCTACATTCCTGGATACGTCCTTCTTCATTCCGTACTACCACACTATAGTACGCATATCCCGATACGTTTTTATTAGCTCCTGGATGTATGGAATACTGCGACTGGTGTATTTCTTGCATCAGCTCGTTCCTCAGTTCGCCAGTTGGTATGCACAGCCTCGTGCCATGCTTCAGTGCTCCATCGCTGGCGATTGAGAATCCTTCAAGTGTTTCTGCCAGCACTTGATCTCTAAGTTTGCAAAGCGTCTCGTCTTGGAATTGTGCCTCCTTAACTCTGTCCATTAGACTTGAATGCACTTGCAACTGCATCATTGATGAATCAGCTCCTGGTACAATGGCTTCTCTTTCTAGTTTCTTCATCTCTTCTTCGGACAGTACAATCTCCAGTCTAAGCTTTTCTATGTCCTCCAGCAAATGACGCTTCTTGGTCAAGAACATCGCCATCGGGTATCGACTAAGTGCATCTGCAATAACATTAGCCTTACCCGGATGATACTACAGGTTGATGTCGAAATCCTTTATCAGCTCCAGCCATCGTCTCTGTCGCATGTTCAGCTTCTTCTAAGTAAAAACATATTTAAGACTTTTGTGGTATGTAAATATTTCCACTCTCTCTCCATAAAGGTAGTGCTTCCACAGCTTCAATGCAAATATAACCGCTGCAAGCTCCAAATCATGCGTGGGATAGTTCTTCTCATGAGTCCGTAATTGCCTAGATGCGTAAGCAATTATTTTCCCGTGTTGTTGAAGAACACAGCCCAATCCCTTACCGGAAGCATCACTATAAATTGAGAAACCGTCGGTACCTGCGGGTAACGCAAGTATCGGCGCCATTGTAAGCCTCTTCTTCAGTTCCTCAAATGCTGACTGACAAGCTTCCGACCAAAAAAATTTTGCATTCTTCCTAGTAAGCTTTGTCATTGGTTCAGCAATCCTGGAGAAATCCTTTACAAACTTCCGATAGTAGTCAGCTAAGCCCAAGAAACTTCTAATTTCTGCAACTGAACTTGGTGCAGTCCACTTCTCAATAGCAGCTATCTTCATTGGATCCACCGAAATTCCTTCTCCTATGACAACATGGCCAAGAAAATCCACTTTGTCTAAGAATAATTCACATTTAGATAGCTTACCATAGAGATTCTCATTCCTCAAAGTTCCCAGAACTTTCCTAAGGTGCTCTTCATGCTCCTCTTCAGTCTTCGAGTAGATCAGAATGTCATGGATGAAGACAACAAAAAACTGATCCAGATACTCATAGAAGACCTTGTTCATAAGGTTCATGAATACTGCAGGGGTATTCGTCAGTCCAAATGGTATGACCAAAAATTTATACTGTCCATAATTGGTGTTGAACGCCGTCTTTGGAATATCCTCCTTCCTGACCCTGATTTGATGGTAGCCAGACCTGAGATCAATCTTCAAAAATACCTTAGCTCCACTCAGTTGATCAAACAGGTCGTCGATCCGGGGCAGAGGGTACTTGTTCTTGATGGTAATGTTGTTCAGCGCCCAGTAATCAATGCACATCCGCACGGTTCCATCCTTCTTGGGCACGAACAAAACTGGTGCTCCCCAGGGTGAAGCCCCGTCTCTAATAAATCCCTGGGATTTCAGTTCGTCGATCTGGTCCTTCATCTCCTTTGCCTCCTTGGGGTTGACTCTGTAGCATCCCCGAGAAATAGGGGAAGAGCCGGGAACTAGGTCGATGGTGAATTCTACACCTCGATCTGGCGGCAATCCTGAAAGACTATCTGGAAAGACGTCCATGAATTCTGCTATGATAGGGTGAGGGGGCCCGGGTTCTTCGATGATAGAGGAGTAGGTAACACTCTTCATGTCTTCCGGAGCTCGAGAGATTTCAAACTCCGGTTCTCCTGGTGTGCTGAAGATTGCACATCCTCTGTGACAATCTATCAGCACATGCTGCTCACTTAACCAGTCCATCCCTAGGACTACATCATAGTTGGGCAAGGGTATCACAAGTAAGGGTGTTAAGAATTTGTGGCCTGATATAGTTATGGGACAGTTACAAGTCTCGGTGATGGGTATGGGTCCACCACCGGTTATAACTCTACTAATCATCTTGCTAAGTCCCATATCTAGGTGGTGTGCAGAAATGAACTTTGATGATATGAAACTGTGTGATGCACCCGAATCAAATAATGCTAGAGCAGGATGTGAAAACACATAAATAGAACCTGTGATGACATCAGCGGTGGGTTCCTGCTCCGGTTCTTGCTCGTCTGCTGCTAGGGCAAAAGCTCGCCCGATTTTCTGCAGATGTTGCCCGAACCATTGTTGCTGAGTGGGTAGGGGAGCTCTTTGCTGAGTTGCTCCGGTCTGGTTGAATGCTGTGGGGCAGTCCCTCGCTTGGTGGGTGGCAGACCCACAAACTAGGTAGTGTCCCAGTTTCTTCCTGCAGATGTTCGCCTGATATCCTAGCCTCTTGCAGTAGTCGCAGACAAGGATCTGCTTCTGAGGCGTTCTGTCACTGGTCCTTGCCTGATGGTGCTGCTGCTGGTGGTACGAAGGCCTGTTGTTGTTGTTGTTGTTGTTGGGCCTCTTCTGGTTACCCTGGAAGTTGCTAGTTCCAGGATACTCCCTTTTTGAACGAGAAGGCTGGCTCTTCTCCACGTCCTGAGCTCGTATCAGAATTTTCTCGTATGTTTTGGCGCCTCCTGCGATCACAGGGGTGCGAATTTCTGTCCTTAGTCCATACCTGAATCTTTCAGCACGATCCACGGGGTCAGCAACCAAGTTCTTGGCAAAGCGGCTAAGTCGGCCGAACTCTGTCGCATACTCTCCAACCGTCATGTTCTCTTACTTCAGGTCCTGGAACTGTCTTTCCATCTCCCGCAACTCAGATGTTGGGAAGAACTTCCTGCATAACAACTTCTTGAAGGTGTCCCAATCAAGCTGCTTGTCCTGGAGTCGGGGTTCATTCCGATACCAGGTGCTTGCTACATCTCGCAGCTAGAGTCCTACTACTTCGACATGGAGGTCGTCGGGTAGTCGAGCGACGCTGAGGAGATGCTCCATGCTGTCGAGCCATTTATCGGCATAGATGATTCCCTCGGTTCCCTTGAAGGGTCGAGGGTCCTGCTTCTTAAAGTTCTCAATAGTGCCGACCTTAGCAGGCCTTAGTTTCGATTGAGCTATTCCTCCTCTTTCGAGGGCAGCCATAGCCACGTTGTGGGCATTCTCCATGCCTTCTCTCATGATCGCGGTCTGCTCGCGATGGGCTTCAGCTTGGGCTGCAGTCTGGTCACGATGAGCTTCTGCTTGGGCTCTCTGGGCCTCCAGTACTCCTCGTAGCATGCCTACGAGCTCAGTGGGGTCCACCGGTACTGGTGGGGCAGCTGGTGCGGGCACGACCGTGGGGGACTGCAGCTCAGTTCGGAGAAGTACTGGTTTTGCCGTTTGCGCTGTAGTAGCGTAAACGGGGCGGGATGCTGGTGCAGCGTGGGGACGGTCAGTCAGCTGCAAGGGAGGAGGGTCCCGGCGTGCTTGAGGAGGTGTGGTGTGATTGGTAGATGACACCTCATCTTCAGCAGGGCCGGAACGGATGGTCTTTCCTTTGGCCATACTTTGGAAGGTTTAGGATGCAATACATAAGCAAGGTAGCCTACCAGTCTATAATCAAACAAAAATATTTATATATATATAATTCGGACCTATGTTGTGACAAATCAATGTTCTGGTGTTCTAATTGTTTCTAGATATGTTTTCCTAAGTTGTTATTTCTGGACCTGTATGGGCCACCACTAAAAACATGTCACGACCCGATCCCAAATTATTGGGTCAAACCGGATCATGCCCAGCCTGCACCGTTGTGAGACGGTTGCAGTAAGCTGTTCTATATGCAGGTATTCACAACAACATCTATATATTTGTCACAACTCGAATATACGGAAATTTTAAAAACTTTTATTCAACAATTGAAAAGTACAACTGGAAATGAAAGAACTGAAATAAAGTACTGAATTCAAAATTAACTAAACTCCAAAATAGTAAAACTAGAAAACTGGAAACGACTAGCTAAGCGGTCAGCTCGTCGGCCTCAGGTCCTGCGTCCTCCAAGGGGGACTCCAGAAACACCACAGGGTACAAAATCGGGTCATAGTAGCTATTGTACAATAGCTCAGCATCCTCAATGTCACCTAAAAATGTGGTCTCCAGTCAGGAGGGAGCAAGTACGAATATGTATCTCATATTTCAAGTAATAATGGAAAAGTACAGGCTAAACAGTTGAAATAATATTTTCCAGCATTTTAACAATTGAAAACAATGTGATTTGAATGTATAATCGTCTATGACCGTCTTGGGTTATACAATAGCGTCCTAGCGACGCGATATGGCTTATCTCCGTGTGTAAGAGGGGTAAGCTCGCACAATATGCAATATGAGGGGTATTGGCCATAAACGTTACACTATTCCCCCAATCCCCATAATCAATATCAATCAATAACTGAACCCTGGGAGAGGGTTCCGTGTAGCAATGTGGTTTAAATATGCAACTAGACAATTACTAAATAAAATACAAAAAAAAACATAACCGTAACTTGCCTCTATTAATTGACTGGATCGGGTATGTTGGTACCGAGGAGGAAGTCAAGTTCGTCTCCGAGATCCTACAGTTGAGAAACTTGACTTAGAACCATAATGAAACCATTCTAGGTGTGCTAGTTACAATCTCTAGAAATAGACCCTAGTTAGGTTTTAAGTTTATTAATTAATCTACCGGAAAATGTCTAGCGTCGCAATCTATGTTCGTTATTATTTTAATTAAATAAGTCGGTTATTGATTAATTAGAAAAATTAGCAATTACCGGTTAATTTGGCAAAACTTGGTATTTAAAAAAAAAAAAAAAAAAAAAAAAAAAAATATATATATATATATATATATATATATATATATATATATATATATATATATATATATATATATATATATTTTTAAAATATATGTATTTTAAATATATGTATTTTAAATATATATATAAAACTAGGCTTTTTCTTTTAAATGAGGAAACATGTGATTTGCTTAAATTACTAGATTATTTGTTATGAGAAAACATTATTAATTTTCTTTATAAAATAAATATCCATTTTAAATTCTACGCATTTTTAACGACGAAATCAACATCTAGAAAAATAATAAAAAGCTACGCTACACAATATATGGTTGTAGAAAAAAAAAAAAAACTGGGCTTATGCCCTTTACAAATTATTTACATAAATTAATTAATTCCTAAGGCGAGCTCTGAGTGCCGCGAACGGTCCAAACAGTAGGCCGAGGCCCTGCACTATAAATACTAAAAGCAGTACCAGTTCTAAAAGTAAATTATAATTAATTTAAAAATAAAAAAGTCTCAGACTTGGTCGTGTAATCTCATGTTGCTGGCTAACGCCTCAACGTACAGGAAATCCTGTAGCGTTTGCGTTTCGCCGAGGCTCATTCGACCGATATGGTCGTCGCCCAACTGGTGATACGAAATCCATAAAATCCAGAAACAAAATCCAACCTATAAAATATTTTTTACAGCCCGATTTTCTTTGAAAAATAGGTTTTATTCAAATTGCTAGTTTTTAATAGGAAAACCCTTTTTAAAATATTTTCTGAAAATTTGGACAATATTTCCTCTATAATTGGGACAACCCAATCCTCGGAGGATGCCAACCACAACTCAATTTAATATCCCAAACCAGGGATCACCAACCAAAATGAATATCCAACCCAAAAATGAATACAACACAATATATCCAAATATAGCAAAATATGCCACGACGTAACCGTATCACCCAAAGCAACAAAATAATGAAAATACTGAATCCCGGAACGGGATCGGGACCGTGTCATCACAGACTATCTATGGAAGGAACATGGGGACACAAAATTATACCTCAATTGCTCGGCTAGAGCTCTCAGATGTAATTAAGAAAGAATAATCCACGCGGTAGCGACGCGGAAACAGAAACACCAAAGAGCACTGCGGGACAGCAGGTCGGGAACTCGCGGGTCAGTGCTGGTAGAGCGGCCACGGGTCAGCGAGTCCCGGAAAGTCAGATCGGGACAGCACGACCACATGGGGTTGTCAGGAGACAAAGCCGAGACGGATCGGACGGCCGAAGCTAGGGCTCGGCTCCGAACAGGGGGAAGCGGGCGGAGGTACTGGCGGGGGAATCTGGTCGGCAGGGGGCGGATCGGGCCGGTCGGAAGGTGGATCCGACCGGGCGGGCACGGCGGGTAACGGCCAAGCGTCTGGCTCGGTTGGAGGGGCGCGGCCGGCGGGAACAGCGCGCGCGGGCGGCTGGAGTCCGCGCACGGGAGGCGGCGCGCTGGGCTCTGGAGATGGCCGAGGGAGGGCGACGTCGGGACTAGGGCACGACGGGCGGCCGTTCGGGTTGAGCTTGGGGACGCATACGGGCACGACGGGACACAGGCGCAGGAGACGGGGTCGGCCGGAGCTGGCCGGGCCGACGGAGGGCTCGGATGGAGTTTAGGAAAAGGGAATTTGAGGGAGTTCTGGTTGGAATGGTGATGGTGAGTTTGCTCGTGAGAAAGGGAGTGATGTGGAGAAAGGTTAATAAAGGAGGAGTTGGGTGCTGAAGTGTAGGAAGAATTGCGGAGGCGAGGGAGTTAGAAGAAAAATGGGGGTGGGTGGATCTGGTCGTAGGAGACCAGATTAGTTGTGGGGAAAATTTTAGAAATAGTTTTTTTTATAACCAATATATATATATATATATATATATATATCTATTAATAAACAGAGTTTTAAAAGGAAAAAATAAGGACGGTTCGGAATCGGAAAATCGGGTCTGGTGTCCGGACTCGGGTCGGACCCCAGACACGGGATCGGAGACAGGGCCACAATCAACATGAAGGTATTGTTGTATCTGGCTCAGCATATTATCATGCTCTTATATTTATTCATTATTTCTATTCAACTATTTAGTCTTGTTTTATAGACCTATATTATTTTTCATGTCTAATTGAACATATATCTTATTGGGATACAGACTATAACATATATTGTTCCTTCTTGATATTACTTACCCTGTGGATTGAGATAGATATGTGATAATGAATGATAGATAGAATTAGAACACCAAGATAGCTTATGCGTATTCGAGCTAGGCTAGAGTCCTCTCGATACGTAGCTAGCATGTACACGTTCTCCTAGTCCGACATATTTTGAGACTGGAGCATTACACAATAATATCTCTAAGTCTCAATCCATAGTAATATAGAATTAGAATGGACAATACATTTCGTAGTATGCACCCCATGATATACTTGTCCGAATAGACTCGAAAGAAACAATATGAGTCTAAAAATACTAAGCTAACAAGCAGAATACAAGTAAATGGAAATAAATATGCAATCACAAAAGATACCTGAATCAGAAATAGCAACATCGTCATGTCCCGCAAACTAACTTCGCTCAGTCGACTACCTGGGGAGACCAACAGATCCTCAGGGGATATAACAAGGTACAAACAATAATGCCAAAGTAATAGTAAATAAAATACAACTACAAAAGGCAACTACCATAACCAACTAAGTAATATGCACGTGAAAACACTTTTCGAATATCAGGCTTCAGCCACTGAGGCTCACAAACTCCTCAGTTGGGCACCGTGTCATAGGACCAAGGGCATACGAGTAAATAATCACCCAAGCTCTGTTATAGAGACGAGGGTATACTAGTAGGATAACAACCAAGTCCCAAATATGGAAATAAGATATATATATATATATATATATATATATATATATATATATATATATATATATATATATATAATATGCCAGTGGCGCGGTAGCACACCGGTAAGACTGCTGGCACTCGGGGGTAAGGGCGCAGGTTCGAGCCCCCACTCCCACGGAGGCGGCTGAGTGGCGTTGTCAACGGCCTCCGGGCCAAGGCTGACTGGGTAGAATTGTCTACGGGCCTTGGTTTATATATATATATATATATATATATATATATATTTTATATATATATATATATAGCATGATATGACAGTAATGTTCTCCCTATCCCATGGTCTAGAACTATCGAGTTTAGTCATGTCAAGTTAAAAAAATCTCCAGTACAAGTAATAAGTCATGTATCCTGTCACAGAGTCCAAACCACGAATATATCATACGAGACTCCGTGTCATGATTGTGTCCGTGTTCTGTGGTCTATCATGTCGATGAAACATGAATAAAGATGCAACGTTATGCCTAATGTCGATACCCAATATCAATAAGCTGACATTGGCACCCGAATACTATTCGGACGCTAAGTACCAACTAATTCTATGTCCACAATATCTAAAATAAGAAAATAAATGAACAACAAAAGAAGAAAAAAAAAGTACTGGAACTTTGGCAAGGTATACTTGCTTGTATTCACCAATTGTGCGTACAACGGTCCAACTTCAGTATCTCCAGTCATACCATCACGAACTCCTACAACACAATTGTTTGCCGTTAAAAAGTTTTGGATGTACTTTATATTTAATCACAAATAGAACATAGTATAATATAGGATCTCGATGGAATCCTTTTAGTATACTTTTGTTTTTATCTGGGAACCATGGCGATGGGGAGGTGATTCTTTACTCTGTTTACGATTTAACGACGATCTCGAGCTCTCTGAAGATCTAAGTTGCTCTGGAACGGGCAGTAACTTGAAGATGATTAAAACTCTTGCAAGTGCTCTGGATGCTGAAGTGGTTGAAAAAGTTAAAGAAGTAAAGAGATTGAATAAAAGAATGATCCTTCTATTTATAGGCAACAGAACGATTTGCTTATGCGCGCATGGAGGTTTCGTACATAGGAATGCCATGTGTCTGACTTTGTTGGGCGCATGGACGATGCGTCGGGAAGCAGGAACTGAATTTGTTTGAACTACACTGTTGGGCTTCGGAGGAGCTGACACATGGTAGTTGTTGAGATTTGGTTGTTGTTGAGATCCTGGATGATTGGCATCCGTTCTTAGGTAGAACTGAGTCAATGACACGTGGCGCTGTTCGACATCATAAAAGGTTATATGAATTTTTTGTTTATTGAACTTGAAAAAAGGTACAATCAATTCCTATGTGAAAAAAATCTAAGTACAAGAATTCTGGAAAATGGAGGAGATCGAGTACTACAGCGGCTCCTTTACTCCGTTGACGATTTGGCGATGAGTTGGACTTGTTTTGGCTTTCTGGAAGCTCTAGGGTTACCGATCAAGAGGATGCCAGAGTTGAAGACTTCGAAGCTCTGCCTTTTGCCTTCTGCTTCTTTCCTCTCTGTGTGTAACTACCACTTTTCTAAAATGAGGATAATTTTAAACTTTTGTAAAACTGATCATGTTAGTTATTAAATAATATATTTAAATCATGTTAATGATTAATTGGTAAATTTTTGATTATTTTAATATTATTTAAATTGATATATTGTGATTGTGTTCCTTGCTAGTGAAACCTTAGAACTACTTAGCCTAGAGACTAACCATGACCATGGAGACCTAGCTAATGTGATTAGATTAGTTCGCTACCAGTTTTTAGGCTAAGGGTATTTTGGTAATTTGTCAATTATTATTATTTTTTAATTTTATTTAATTAATAATGTGCTAAGTGTTATATTAGGTCTAACCCTAAAATTACCCTAATCTAGATGTTGATCATGACCCTAGAAACTTAGTTAGTAGAATTCAACTAATTAACTAAGTTCTAAAGTATCTAGATATTATGTTAGGATCAAGATATTTGTAGAAAACCTAATCTAGTTGGGCCTTTACTAAAGAGGCTTGAATTTACATCTTGAGAGGGCCTTTAAACTAGATTGGACCTAACCAAACCCTAGCCCAACCAAGTGACCAGCCAAGGGTAGCCCCCTCACCCTATATAACACATCATTAGCCTCCCTCCTTGCCTCTTCTATTAAAACCCTAACCCTAATAGTGTTCTTTCCCAAATTTGCCCCCTTTCACCAAATTAACTCCAAACTGAACCAAATCAATTGCAATACACTCCTCTTGTGTAGAGGAGGTCTTTATTGGCTAGCTAGTAAGGATGGGAGGCAATTTGGCCATTAGATTTGGTGTGGGAGCTTTTCAAAAGGTTTTTCATTGAGATTCCAACTCTCAATTGGTAAGAGCCAGTAAACCTATTAATTTCTTGATTTCTCACCATAAATTCATTCATTTAGGGCCCCCCTAGCCTTAGTCTAAGTTTGGTATGAAATTGAATCCATTTAGGGTGCATATCGGAGAGGTAGTCAAAGTGTTCGATGAAATGCCTCTTAGAACATTTTGTTCTTTAATTTCTAAACAAATTATATATTTAGGTAGCCTATTATATGTAGATTACAATGGCTTAGTACTGAGTTGAAATTAGTATGGATTGATTGGTGTTTTTGGACACATGGATGCTCGACGGGGTTGTTGTACTGCACAGTAGACTGCCCTGCTACCACCGCCCTTGTGCTCACTGGACACGCCTTGGTTTCCTTACCAAAGCACATGTTTGGACACATACACTTACTAACACCTGACCCTAAGCTTATGGCATCAAACCATGGCTCCCTTGAGTTGTGACACGACCCACAAATCCTACTGCCTGTGTAGTCGAACACAAGTGTCTGCACCTTGTTTCACTTTTGCCTTTGACACCCTGATTTGAGACACTGCTTGGACACATGGTTGACATGTTGACACTCACTTCACATAATGTAATCCACTGTTTCAGTATAACCAATTAGCTCACTGCACATGGTCAATTGATCAACTGCATTTCATATTTCACTGCACTACTTTCATTTCAGTCCCTATTAGCTGCATTTGAGGTATTACAATCATATGACCCTTCATTGCACTTGTAGTTCACACACATCCCTTCAATGCATTTGTCTTTGCACTGCAAATTTCTATTTTTCTCTGATATTGAACCATATCATCATAAACCCTTCGTTTACTGCATCACCCATATCTACTCACCCTGACATACATTCTCATTTACCCACTGAAATTGATGTGTCCTGCCTAGCCTTAGCTTATGCATACATCCTTATTTGTAAACCATCTGTCTATTTGAACTTTTCACTTAGAATATGGTTAGCTTCTTAGTTAGAGTTGTCCTGCTCATTCTCTTGATATCCTGCATACACTACAAGTTATTACCTGCATCATGTTACATGTCCAGACCTTAGTGTATTAGACCCTACAACATTAGCCCTATTTACTGTCCACAGAACACCTTTGATCTTCCCTGCATTTTATTATCAGTCCACTTTAATGATGCAGTCCCATGTTTTCTAATATATATATCAGACCATATATCTGATCTGTCCTTGCCACCATTTAAGTCCAATCCTTATTTTATTATATCAACCAGAGGCAGGATTTGTATATATGTCAATCATACATATGAATGGACCATTAGTGTTAAATGCAAATGATGTATTAGTGAATGGCTAAGGAAAACAAGTAGCTCAGGAAATGGGGACTTTAGATGTATCGGTTATAGGAAATGTGTAGGCTAAATGGTCTGTTTGACTGTGTTACATTATAAGTTATGAGTTAATGTCTATAACTTAAGTGTCAACAGGAGTGCAGTATAGTATAGGCCTAAGTTTAGGGGACTGCTTTTGAGTACAGTATCTCTATGAGCTGTGGTGTGGGTGAGTGTTTTGGTCATGGCAGAGAAGTGATGGAGTATGGCAATTGGCCATTGCCTGTATGATCGAAGACTGGGTGTGAATGTATGGGGCAGCTATTATGCCATAGACTTGGCCATATGTTAGGTGTCAGTATGATAGTATCCAGGTATCAGATAGTATCATGAAAGAAGAGGGAATCTGTGTGTGTGTGTGTGTGTGTGTGTGTGTGTGTGTGTTATGAGTGAGTTAGTGACACTACAAGAAAAATGATCATTTACGGCGTGCGAAATGTGCCGTAAATGATCTTTTACGGCGTACATTTTGATGCCGTAAAAGACCATGCCGTAAATGACCCTATTATTTACGGCGCGCATTTGAACGCTGTAAATAACCCTCTCCATCTTTCTTACAATGCGCATTAGAACGCTGTAAAAAAGATAAAGAGGGTTATTTACAGCATTCAAATGTGCGCCGTAAATAATAGTCCTTTACGGCATGGCCTTTTACGGCACCAAAATGTACGCCGTAAATGACCATCCATGTGCACGCAGATAAGGCGAGGTTAGGATAGCAGCAATCGTACGGATGAGACAGGTGAGAGAACAAATACACAATAAATAATTCCATATTATTACTATTGTTCCATACGAATAGCCTACAAATTTCATTCATCCTAATATAACCCCAAAACTTTCTATACAAATCATCCACTTCACAACCAAGTACAAGTAACATAACTAAAAATTGATATTAAAAAAATTGAGCCGAGAGTCTGAAACATAGCTAGCTAAGCTAGGGTCCAATAGAAGTAGCAATAAAAATTGAGCAGAGAGACTGATAGATTTTGTAGCTCCATAATTCCCATATATATTTTTGAACTCAAAACCAACTTTGTTCTACTTCCTTCTTCAGCCCACAGGAATCCAATCTTTGCCACACCTTACCCTTCTTCCCACATCCTTCCAGCATAGATATTGGATAGTTGCAAGTATGGTGCAACAAAAGTGATGCCCATCTTGGTGATCTTGATGTAAGTACATAAATCAGTTGACAACAAGAGATAATTTCCAACTTGGTCAAGATATACTGCAGGCTAAAATTCGTAAGGATCTTGGACTAATTTCCAGTTAATTGGCCTCAGTTTGAGGAGAACCAAAGGCTTCCAGTGCCTCCAGGAAGAACTTATTGTTCGGAACAGCGCCCTATCTATCCATTTTCTTCAACAAGCTATTAAGAAGCTCCTTCTTATTAGCCTTCTGTGTATGCCTTGTACAATAATTTATACTTAGAAGAATTAAGCACTAGACCTTTCTCGCTAGCAGCATCCGGAAGCCGATCCGCTTCAGTTGGCAAACCGTTGATGCAAAAGGCGTCCAGCATTGCATTAAGCGTCGAAGCCTGTACTTCTTTTTTCGTCTCTAGAATTTCATCAAACATCTGCCTGGCTCTCGAACAAGCTCCATAACCTTCCTTGCTGCCCTCTCTACAAGCTCCATCTCTCCAATGCATTTGACTCCATCCCCATCTCTTCTATGAACCTCTCGGCCTCCACCCTCCCGGCACGACCGTACAAGCAAAATGCTCCCTCCTTGGCTTCACCTTGCACTCGACGACCATCGACTGGAGCAACCGGAGCCCCTCCACCAGCCCTCCGTGGCCGTACGCCAACAACCCGGCCAGAAACGTGACATCGTCGGGCCTGCTCCTGCCGGCGCCCATCTCCCTGTAAGCATCGATAGCCTCCCCCACCTTCCCGTGCTGGCCGAGTCCGGTGATCATCACCGTCCAGGATACCAACTCGCGGCTCCCCATGGCATAGAACGCCAGTCGAGCATCCTCCACGCTGCCGCACTTGAAATACATGTCGACGAGAGCGTTCCCCACACCCACGTCCGACCGGAACTCCGACCTGACAATCCTAGGCTCGCCATTGTGCCGAACGACGGTAGGACACTGGTGGTGGTGGTGGAGAAGTAGGAAAAGGTAGGGGAAGGGGAAGGGGAAGGAGAAGGGGAAGAGGGAAATAGAAGGGGTGGTGGTGAAGAAGTAATGGGGGCGGTTAGAGAGAAGAATATGGCTGCTCTTAATACGGCTGCTCTTCTTCTCTTAAGAAAAAAAAAATATGAAAAGAGGAGGGGATTGAAAAATTTGTGCGGGAAAATTGAAAATTTTAAATGAAAAAATAATAACGTCTTTCACAACGTGACAAAGCATGCCGTAAGTGAGGTAAAAATTTAAAAATTAACAAAATATAATCCAATATTTATCCACAAAATATAATCATTATATCCCTTATGAATATAAT